>VMDO01001243.1:0-194702 GCA_007922755.1 Pedetes capensis
AATATATATATAATATATAATGGGCTGGGGCCTGCAGCTGTAGCCCTGTGGCATCTGATCCCATCAGATCTCGGAAGCTAAGCAGGTTCAGGCCTGGTTAGTACCTGGATGGGAGACTGCCTGGGAAAACCAGAAGCTGTAGGCCTGGGAGAAGGACCTGGCAACCCCCTCCCAAAAATCAATCTGCCATTGAAAACCCTATGAACAGCAGAGAAGCACTGACAATAGTGTTTCCCCTGTTGTACCGACTCAATGGCACATAACAGTAACAACAAATGGGCTGGGATTTAGCTCAGTTGGTAGAGCACCGGTCTGCAGTCTCTGAGGTCCCGAGTTCGATTCCCAGCACCACAAAAAAATGGGAGAAGGATGTGGCGGCCCACTCCCGAGGCAATCCTGAAAACAATCAGCCATTGAAAACCCTATAAGCATCGCTATGAGTCGGACACGACTCAATGGCACCTAACAACAACAAACAACAACATAATATATAATATATATAATATATATATTAATAATATATATTTAAATATATATATATTACACACACACACACACACACACACACACACACACACACACACATATATGTGAAGATTTGGATTTCCAGCAGGGCGTGCTATCCCTTGGTATGGCAACTTACTTGACAGGTGCACCAAAATGATGACAAGGGACTCAGACACAATCAGGGCATTTCTCTATTAGCAGCAAAAGTGGAAAAAAGGCCTATTGGGCATATAGGAACCTCAGCCATCCCAACCACATACCCCTGGTGGGAAGTCACAGGGATTAAACTCTCCCAAAGGGTATTTGGCTGGTAGGGAAGTGCTATTAAGTGTTGTTGAGAATGTTAATCCCATGACAGGTCTTCATTGTCAATGTCATTTAGTTTTTTTATTTTTCTTTAAATGAACTAAGCTGTAAGGAGCCGCTCTTTCATCCCTTGGATGTCAGCTGGCAGGCCCTTCCCTTGCACCTGGTTGCCTTCAGAAGGTATCTGACAGCCAAGCAACCCCTTCTTTGGCAACCTCGAACACTTATGATCACTTTGAGGAAGATCCAGTCCGGCATCAAAGAACACGGAAACCACACAGCTGCCACTAAAACCACAACTCCTGTTTCTGGAGGCCTTGCTCCAGTCACAGCTGCTCAAGGCAGCTTGCAATGGCTCTGGAAAGTTCCATTCCATGCCAGACAAACCTCAGTGAAGTCCAAATGGCCCTGCTCACCTTGCAGTTGTTCTCATTCAAGACAGGAAGGGAGCACCTCCCCAAAGGCTCAGCAAAAGTCTGTGACTGGGGCAATGTGAAGCTTGTGATTGGTGGAACAAGAAGCTGTGCCTATACAAGGCTGTAATTGGTGGAATTACAGTCACAATCATGCTGCACTTCTCTAGCTATCTAAGCAGCCTATTTGTCACTCTCTTGGGTTTGTGTGGGAGGGTTCTCTCCTATGCATTACCCCCAGTGTTGCAACATTATGCCCCAATAAAGGCTTCTCCTGAATGGCCTCTTTGCCTATTTGTGTTCTTTCACGAGGCTGGGCTGGTTGCACAGAGAGCAGATAAGACCCCAGAGCATCCAAGTACAGCAATGACAGCACCAGCAGTGGTGACAAGGAGATAATTCCATGAAAGCCACTGAAAGCTAAAGCCCCAATACCCAAATCTCTGAGTTGTAACACTAGAAGGCAGTGGAAGACAGCCAGAGAGCAACTGAGGGCAGTATCTTCCAGGAGCTAAGCCTATGAAAGATAGAAGAGAAGCCAGGAGTACATAAGTAGAGAGGCTGTGCGGAGCCGAAGGTGAAAGCCATGGCTATGAGGATTGCAAGTCCTCAGCACTAGAAGAGTTCAAGAAATCTGCTGGGGGTTAAAGAACCAAGAGTCCTGACATCCAAAGCTCATCAGCTATAACATTAACTGCTGGGAGTTAGAGCAAAAGAACTCCTAGCCAGCTGTTTGTGACACCAGAGTGGCAGGTGGCTGGGACCATCATTTTGGCTTCCTCAAATGCAGGGTCCCTGGGCACTGACTTGGCCTCTGCAGCAGAAGCATCAGGCTGTATGGCAACCTCCTCCAGCTTTCAGGTCCTCATGATAAAGGTCTTCTGCTGAAGGGGCTTAGGTCCTGGGGCTGGGATTGAGTTCTGGATGGGGATATTGGGGTAACTTCCAAGGACAAGTGCTTAGCCATTAAGATCACAGAGGTCTGGTTTTGCTCACAAAAACATAAAAGGTGTTTAATGACGGTTGGGTAAAACACAATTATTTCCAGTTCATCACATAGAATGATCTCTTTGCCCCTACGTATCCAATCCCACCCTTCTCTCTCTCCCCCACCCCCCCGCTCTCCTTCTTCCTGCTAACATAGTGTTTTCTCCTTGGCTTGTTATGATTTCTTCTTTCCTCTTATTTACCCCACAGCCAAGATAATGGGGGAGTCAACACCATGAGGAAAGAAAAGATATGAGAGAGAAAAAAAGTATGGCCAGGAGCATACAGATGTCAGTAGGCAGCAGAATGAGAATGGAAGAGACCTCAAGAAAGCAGTCAAGCCACATCAGTGGTGGGGTCCAGGAGCAAACTGTGGTTTGTAAATAATGTGAAGAACCACATTATTTTTAGTGAATATGTATTAAAGATTTTATTTATCCCATTAGTGGAGAAACCAGTAAGATGTTACAATTGGGTCAAAGGAAAATCCAAAATCATCCATGATTACAGATCAAGAATACTGAAGTAAATGGGTAAATGGGGGCAAAACTGGCTTCTTCCATAGAGAGGAAGGGAAATCAGTTGCCTGACAGAATTTTTGCATGTCTACAGGCAGAAATTATTTTGCATTGCTATAAATTATCTGTAATTTATAGAATTACAAAATATCTCAATAAAGGCTAGAATGAGAGTATCAGGAAGGGCATGCTGGAGATAATACATAGTTCCTCCCATGAAGCAAAAATTTTTCTATTTAATGCAATACTTCATCCCCCTATTTTTTGATAATTAGTAGTTATCTTTTGTGGTTCATCTCAAGTGTGAACTGGCTGTATTTTCAAAGATTTCCAATGTATCCTGGATTATTTTTGTAAAAAATAAAAACAGTAAAAATAATAGTAAAAAATAGTAAAATAGTAAATAGTAAAAATAGTAAAAGACAGTAAAAATAAATTGCTTGAAAAATAAAATAAAATGAAAGAAGACACACAAAATACAAATCTAACTTTTCTTATCATTTTCTGTGGCATAAAGTTACTCTGTCAAGTTGCTATGGAAGTTTCTAAAAGCTTCTCTTGATTTCTGACCTTACCTCAACAGTAACAGGTGAACAGTTCACAGTCTTGCCTTGGTTCATGGGTCATATTTTGAGCTGAGCTGCAGCAGAGCATTTATTCTCCTGTAGAGGGTGCTGCCTGCAGCCATAGAACTGTGGTGACCAATCTTGTCAGATCTCAAAAGCTAAGCAGGGTTGGCCCTAGTTAGTACTTGGATGGGAGACCGCCTGGGAACATCAGGTACTGTAGGCTTGGGAGTAGGACCTGGCAACCCACTTCCAAAAACAATCCACCATTGAAAACCCTATGAATAGCAGAGAAGCAGTGACAATAGTGTTTCCCTTGTTGTACATAGGGTCGCTATAAGTCAGATACTGACTCGACGGCACCTAACAATAACAACAACAACAACAATAACAATAACAACAAGAGGGTACTGGGGTGCTGTCTTCTGATACCAGTCTCCATGAGGTACTTCCAGTCCTCCATCTCCATTATTTAATTTCCAGGAGGTTCTATACTCTCACACCTTGCCACCCCACTCTTGGTCTAGTCTAGGACAGAAGATCTCAAATTCTCTGGTCTCAGGACCCTATTAAACTATTAAAAATGATTGAGAATGCTGAAGGGCTTTTAAAATATGTCAGTGATAGCTACTGATATTTATCATATAAGAAATTAAAGCCAAGCAATTTTGAAACATTTACTTATAAACTAACCTGGGTGCAGTGGCTCATGCCTGTAATCCTAGTGGCTTGGGAGGCAGAGGCAGGAGGATCTCAAGTTTGAGACCAGAGGAACTCTGCGTAATTTAGTGAGACACTGTCTCAAAAAGGTAAAAAAATGGGCTGGAGGCGGCAGCTCAGTGGTCCAGCACTTGCAAAGCATACAAACATGAGGCCCTAGTTTCAACCCCCAGTTCAGAAAAATAAAAAATTACTTATAAACTTATTTTAAAATTACTGTAATAAATCATTTTGTAACACAGTTTAATGAAAATAAATCTATTTTCAAAACCAAAAGTAATAGTAAGAAGTGTTTTACATTTATTAAAAATCTTGTTGGTGAGGTTGGGGATTTCGCTCAGTGGTAGAGCACTTGCCTTGCAAGTGCAGAGCCCTGGGTTCGGTCCTCAGCACCGAAGGGAAAAAAAGAAGTCTGATTAAAAAATCTTGTTGGTGTTCAATGTTTCTACTTTCTTTTCTTTCTTTTCTTTTCTTTCTTTTTTTTTTTTTTTTTATGGTGGCACCAGCACTTATCAGGATGTGTTCTCTACTTCCTTCTTCTAACAGAATAGAAGGCAGCTGGATCCTTATATCTTCTTTTGCATCTGAACTGGTTCAACATCACACATCACATGGCTTTTGAAGAACTCATTTGGGAATGGCTAGGCAAGTATTCTACCTGCAAGTTACATGCTCAGCCCTTTGGACAA
Source organism: Pedetes capensis (assembly GCA_007922755.1). Lineage (NCBI taxonomy): Eukaryota > Metazoa > Chordata > Mammalia > Rodentia > Pedetidae > Pedetes > Pedetes capensis. The sequence goes on from VMDO01001243.1 coordinate 4,707, forward strand.
TTCACTTGTATACTAGTAAGAAAAGAGTGCAAGGGAGAAGTAACTTAATTCATTAGGAAAATATACTGACCTCACAAACCACCCTAAAGGGGATTGGGTGCATTTGGTGTGGTATGGATTGAATATAAAATGTCCCCCAAGGCTTATGCTTGAATGCTTGGTCCCCAGGTTGTGGTGCTGTTTTGGGAGGCTGTGGAACATTGGGAAGTAGGACCTAGATAGTAGAACTGGGTCCCTGGGGACAGGCTATTGAATGTTTTACATGGGCCCCTGGCCCTGGTGAATGCTCTCTGCTTACGATCCATCATGATGTGAACAACTCTCCTCTACCATGTGCTCCTGCCATCTCCTTGGGCCTGCCCTTCCTGCTTTCATGGATTGAACCACAGGCCAAATAAATCTTTGCTCCCTTAAGTTGTTTCATCTGGTATTTTGGTAACAGAAATTAAGAAGTTAACACAAAAATTGGTACAGGAGAGTGGGGTTGTTGCTGTGCCAAAACCTGACCATGTGGTTCTTATGATGTTGGAACTTGTTTATGGGAAGACTTTAGAAGAGTCTGGAGATATGAACTAGAGAAACCATAGAATGCTGTAAGCAGAACTTAATGGATGGTTCTGAAGAAAGTTTGTAAGGTGAGACACTGTTAGAAATACAGACAGTAAAAGAGGATGGTGCTCATGGGGTTTCATATGGAAATAAGGACCCTCTATTGGAAATTGGACTAGAGGACATGAATATCACATTCTGGCAAAGAATCTTGCTATGTTCTTCCAATATCCTAAAAATTTGAGTGAGGTTGAGCTAAAAAATAATGGACTAATTAAGTTAGCAGAGGAAAATTCAAGACAGCATAGCATTGAGGCTGTAGCAAGGTTATTGCTGGCTGGTTTTAGTCAGATTTATAGTTAAAATCAAAAGCAAAAAGTGGAGAAGAAATATTTGAAAAAATGTGCAGTCTGGCCAGAGAAGTAGCTCATTTAAAGTTGTGGACAAAGAGATTGTGGCTATTAAAGACATTGTTGCCATTAATGAGAAACTATGCACTTTGCACTGGAACAATAGGAGGAAGTCCTACAGGTAAATCAGGAATTGACAAGAGCCCACCCACCAAGGGCCCCAGAGTATAAAATGTGGAACCAATTTTAAAGACTTTCATTGAAAAAGACAGAGCCAAGGGGTTCCCTGCCTTAAAAGAGCCAACTAGGGAAATGTGTTCCCTAGTTCAGCCACATGGGCATTCAGTGACTGCTGCAGCTACCATCCAATGGGTCCTAGCTACCACTTGAGCTAGCAGTGGATTTGGCATCATCCACGTGGTGCTGATTTTTTCTTCTTTTTTTGCAGGCATGTAGAATGCAAGAATTACAGGGTAATGGAGGCTTCCATTAATGTTCCAGAGAATAGCCTGTAAGGTAATGTGTAGCAGAGTTGAATTCCCTGCAGAGAGCCCATGAGGGGCTGGTGTATGAAGCTTTGAGGGTGGAGCCTAAGCTATAATGGAGACCAGGATGTTGAAGATGCCAGAAACATGGAACATCTGCTAGTGGTGGCTTCTAGCAATGAGTGAAACCAGCCCAAGAGAGAGGTCATGTGACCTACAAACTGCAAGGCCATAGGGGTGGAGCCTCCCAAGACTGTTGAAACCCAGATGATGTGACCACACATGTTAGATGCCAGGCAGGGAGCTACAGGATTTGTTTGTCCTGCTGGGCATCAGTCTTGCTTTGGACCGGTCTTTCCTTGCTATGCCCCATCCCTCCCTTTTGAAATGGGAATATTTGCTCTGTACCACCATATGATGGAAACATCTAACTTGGTTTTTATTTTTCAGGGGCTCACAGCTAAGAGTTGCCTTGAGTCTCAGTAGTGACTTGTGGACTTTGACTTTTGACCAATGTTGGTACTGTTAAGACTTAGGGAACTGTTGGAGTTAGACTAAGTTCATTTTGCATTGTGAGATGGCTATGAGCCCCTGGGGGTAAGGAGTGGAGGGTTATGGTTTGAATATAAAATGTTCCCCAAGGCTTATGTTTGAAGGGTAGGTCCCCAGGGGATGGCACAGTTTGAGGAAGCTATGGATCTTTGGGAGGAGAGACCTAGCTAACAGAAATGGGTCATTGAGGGTAGACCTTTGGAAGTTTTATATGGGTCCTTCAGTAAGCTCTCTCTATTCCTGATCTGCTGTGGTGTGAACAACTATCTTTCTCTGCACATTTTTGGGCCACCTCTTCAGCCATGCTCTCCTACCAACATAGACTGTGAACTAATTAATTTTTCCCTCCCCTAAGTTGTCCTGTTAGGTCTTTTGGTAACAGCAACACACAAGGGATGGGGCTTTTGGACCACACTTTGAGAAGCACTAGTCAAGGATATCTAGTCTAATAACACCACCTTCACATCGACATGTGAACATTTAGAGTGACTGTCTATCCCTGTTTACCTGGGACTGTCTGAGTTTTAACATGGAGAGTCCTATGACCCAAGCAAACTATGATTGTCAGTCACTATATCCCTCACATGCACACATACTTTCATTTGAGCTAGACTGGCTATCTTGACTCTAACCTCTTCCTTCTCTGCTTTTATGTTAGTTAGCTTGGGTACTGTTGTGGCAAAATATGTGACAGAAATAAGGGAGGAAAGATTTATTTTAGCTTACAGTTTAGAGGATTTCAGTCCATAGTAATGAGGAGGCATGACAGGAGGCCTGTGGTGGAGGATTTCATATCATGGTATCAGGAAGCAGAGTAAGGCCAGAACTAATTGTCTGCATAAAGCTTCCAAAGGCCAGCCTCCAGAGATCTACTTCTGCTAGCTAGGTTCCACCTCCCAAAGCTCCATAGCCTCCTACACAGTGCCACCACCTGGGGCCCAAGCATTCAAACACATGACCTTTGGGGGACATTTTAGGTTCACACAATAATGACCTCTTTTTGGTTCCTCTTCCTCTGTCTAATCCATTTCTCAGACCCTTCAATTAACTGGTTGAGGCCAAAGCAGGTGCCTGGTGGAGACCGCTAGCTTCCCTCCCTGTATCCTTTCTCTTCTTCTTCCTTACTAACAGAAATCCCATTTTGTAGAGGCAGCAATGTGTCCAGGAAAAAAAAAAAATTCCAAGCTTCTCTTGCAAGTTCCACACTTCCCTTGCAGAGGAGATGGTCATGTGACACAGTTTTGGACAATAAGATATTCAAGAAATTTATTGGGTGGAACTCCTGTGAAAGAAAGCTCAGCTAAAACAGTGGGTTTAGGGCACACACAGAGTTTTCCATTTTCCATTTTTTGTCTTCCTGACTATCACTCATCTGGGATGGGCAGAGTTCCAGAGGCCTCTTGGAGACATAGGACCTGGAGGTCAGCAAGGCTGAGGTGTAGGAGGACACAAATGGCTGAGGTTCCTAATGGGTTTGCAGACGTGCCCAAAACCCCTTGAGTGAATTATTTCTGTAAGACAATGATAATAAAAATTAAAGACTCCATTGTGTTTAGGTCAATGCTTTGCAGATTTCTGTTGCCAAACACAATTCTTATTCAATGTAAGATTTTTTTCTTTACTCCAGAGAAAGTCTTTATATAAAATAACAAAGAGTAGACAAGTATGAACTCATTCATGGCTATGTCTATCTGTACTGGGACCACCGGCATTCCCAGGGGGCAGGAGCCTCTGTAGAGGAATAATTCTTTGATCTTAGGCTGGACAAGTGGCTACCGATCTCTGCCCATGGGCCCCAGACTCTTAGAAATCTCGTTGCTAAAGAGCTCAGCAAACCTGTACAAGAGGCCTGCAGGAGACCGTCTGCTTTCTGTGGGCGTTTCTGCCTTATTGCACACACACTGGCCTGATTTCTAGGGGCCTGGTGGTGAGTTCAGAGTCCACGCCCTCGTGGCAGCAGGTCAGAAGTAGGGATGGCTACTCACCGCAGGTGTCCTGGAGACAAATGCTCTGGGCTCAGCACTCAGGGTGGAAGGCAAGGGTGTCCAACAGGGTGTTGACAGCTGTCCCGTGGGCACATGGGCAGCGCTCCTTACTCAGGCCCAATGCTAACATTCCCCATCAATCCCCTGTCCTCAGGCTGCACTCTAGAAAGCAAGTCCCCTGGTCTTCAGGCCTCTGAGTATGCTTGCTATGAGGGGCAGGGGCTCTCGATGGCCTCTGAGGTGCCTGGAGTGGGGTGGTCTCTATGCTGATCTCAACTCTGCAGACAGGCAGAGTGGTCGCCCTCATGCAACATGCTGCACCCGTGCCCCAACCCTCCTACCCCAGGACTAAGCCTGCCAGTGCTGTGGAGCCAGATCCTGCCCACTCCCAGCACTAAGGCCAGCCTCTACCTCTGGCTACAGAGAAGACCTCCTCTGAGATCCCATTGTGTTCGGCAAACTCACGGTTGTTCTCCCAGTGCTGCCACAAGTTAACTGAGCCTCATCCTGGAGTCTCTGAGCAGATGGGATCCACCTGCTCTTCCTGTTTCTTCCTTCTCTCCATCATCTGCAAGCATTGCCTGAGCGCTTGTCTCTGCTGGACTTGCACTGTAGGGGAGGGACATGCAAATGCACGGCTGCCCTCCAAGGCTCCAGGCCAGGACAAGGGACAGACTCATAATCCAGCTGTGGCTGCTGCTTCTGCACTACCCTTTCTCCTGGAATCCTCTTCCAGGACCCCTTGAGTGCAGTCCCATTTTACTTCTCTTTTGTGCCTCCAGCCCTCTTTCAATTTTTCCCTGGAGTTTCCCTGGGCTTGGGCATCCTGCAACCTAGGAAAGAAACAATTTTCTTTATTATCATTGTTGTTGTCAGGTACTGTGGAGTTGGTACCTGACTCATAGCGACCCTATGTACAACAGGCAAAATGGTATTGTCAGTCAGTGCTTCTCTGCTATTCATAGGATTTTCAATGGGTGATTGATTTTTGGGAATGGGTTGCCAGGTCCTTCTCCCAAGCCTACAGCACTTGGTGTTCCCAGGCGGTCTCCCATCCAAGGACTAACCAGGCCTGACCCCACTTAGCTTCTGAGATCTGACGGGATCAGATGCCACAGTGGTAAGGCTACAGGCTTCTTTTTTATTATATGTAACAAATTAGTGTCTGCCAAAGTTCATGGCAGATAGACAAGCAATCAGGTGGTGTGGGTATGTGTGCATGTGTGGACACGTGTGTTTGCATGTTTGTGTGTGCACATGTGCATCATGGGGAGAGGAAAAAGGCTGGACTACCACAGGGGTGCACAGGCCAATGATATCAGGACGGACCATACAATGAGGTCTTGCAAAGATGGGTCCGCCAGCTCCTGGCCAGATCACACAGGCTCTGATACACTGGAAAACTCCAGGTCAGCAAGCTGGGACCTGCCTGAGCTATGTGGGACAAGGAGTAAGAGGTGCTAGGAGTTCTGTGCCCTAGGTGTCTCTGCAAAGTCAAAAGCTACTAATGGAAATAGCCACCAGGGCATGATTTTTCAAGCCCTGATTCCAATCACAGACCTGTCATCCTAGAAAAACATTGGAGGGGAAATACCATTTCCTTTTACACTGAATGCTCCCCACAGAGGCCAAAGCAAGTGCAAACAGCCCTGATTGCAGAGACTGGGACATCCGTTGTCCTGCCTCCTCAAGTGAAAGGGACAGCACTCATCATTTACTGAGAGATGAGTTTGCAGGGAGGGGGGCTGCCCAGACCCACTGGTGACCTTTCTTGCATCCTTGGACCAGACTATGTGCTCACAGAAGGGCATGCGACCCATCTGGTCTTTGGGAGCGGATAGACCTGGGTCTGGGCAGCGGATGGCCGTGCCACATGCGCTAGCTGTGGTGAGGAAGCTGGGCAGGGGATTGTGTGGCAGAGACATGCAGAAGGTCCTCAGGAGTCTCTGAGGAAGGAGGTCTTCTCCACTGCTCCCAGAGAGAACCATAAAGGCAGGTGCCCAGGTCCTGCTTCTGCAGCTTACCCACACGCAGGAAATTTATCAGTGGACAAGGAAACAAAGAGGGTGGCAGGCACAATGGCCTGAGCACGCCCAGCAGGGCCTGGCGGCCGAGGTCTCCTCCCTGATCTGCCACATGTCACCTGTGACCAGGGCTGGCTGATTGGCCCAGGTCTTAGCACTTGTATCACCAACTCAGAAAATCCCCACAAGCACCTGGGGATGTGGCCCAGGAGAATCTGCGTTTACAGAGAAGTCCAGTGACTTGTCCCAGTCAGTTCCGCTGGACGTTTCACCGCCTTACTGTGCTCTTCCCTTGTTCCCCACACACTGCTTTCCACTCTGTGTGTCCAGGAAGAAGAGCGGCTGAGTGAGCCCCGTTAGGGCCTCGGAAGATCCATTCTGTACGTGACATCTATCCACCCCGCTGCCCTTCACGTACAAAAATGGCCTGGGAAAATCTGGTCCCAAGGGAGTGTGTGCAAGGTGCCTGTTGCTGTGGATAATATTTCATTCCCTCCCGAAGCATGACTTACCTTTGAATTGCCTCCTTCATTTTCTGCCATTTGCATATTCTCTGTCTGGGGCAATCCTTGCATTGGGGTAAAAAATCATCACCCCCATGGGGTCCCCGCAGAGAGTGCTGGGGAAAGGGCAGCTCCTGCCAGTGTCTTAGGGCTACTGGCTGAGGGGAAGTATAACAGGCAACCACGTGGCTGTCAGGCTTCAGGACAAGAATGACATCCTGTGCTGCCCCAAACCATAGGCGTTGGAGGGCAATGGGTGCTATCCAAAACACCCTGTGCGTTTCATCCTGCAGGCAAGACTCCTGTTCAACACTAGGCTTAACTTTGAAAGAAAGTTCTTCCTGCGCTAAGCCTAGATCCTGCTTCCTCTTCCCCTCTCTCCAGGGTGCTCGTGTCACACACCATATAGAGGCATCTGTTAGAAATCCACTCATCCCCGTTAGCTCTGCGGTTCTCTTCGCTGTTCCCATTTTTACAAGTGGATAAACACTTCCTACAATAAACAATTCTACTCCTTGAGCAAACCAGCAGGAATGACGCTGTTGGGGCTGGAGGTGGCACTTTAGGAGGCTGGCATGTGGGACTGCAGAGCAGATATAGGCTGTCCCCATGCCATGTCCCCACCTCCAGACAGTGTGTCTGTGTGTGCAGCATGGATGCACAGTTATGCAGACATAAGACGTTGCCTGCTGGGCTTGCTGTCCGGCACCAGCCAAGTGCTGGAGCGGTGGGCGCATGGGCAGTTGCCCTGCCAGGCTGATACCCCGTGGCATGGCAGGCATGACATACTTCCCAACCACCTCCCTTCAGCCAGCGAGCTGTGGATGAGTGCTGCCATGCCCAGAGATTCCCAGGGCAGCTCTGGCTGCGATGAAGATCAGCTCTCAGTGGAGTCTGGAAAGTTCTCCAGGGCTGGCAGAGGGAAGTGCCCAGCCGCACTCTCTGCCCTGGAGGAGCCAGCGAACGGGTAACTTTCATCTGCTTCTCTGGCTTCCAAGTGAAGGGGGTTGGGATTCAAGCCCTCCCCTCCCCCACATCCGGGGCCAAATACCATAGCAATGGGATGGGGAGGCCGAACATGACCCACAAAGAATGCAGTCTCTGGCTTGGAGTTGGCAGCTGCTGCTAGTCAGGCCAGGACTGTCAAGTGATGGCTCCAAACGGCCATTAAAGCCACCGGCTGTGGAGAATGGGGTGCTGGGCCAGCTCCAGGGGAGCCTGAGCCTGAGCAAGAGTCGGGCTATAGCTGGAGACAGGAGGCAGGTGCAGAGCTTCTGCCTGGGCTGAGCAGGTCCGAGTGGCCCCCATCCCCCCTGATCTCAGGTAGGCTTATGAAGCTGTCCCCACCCTCGCCCACCTCCCTCAAGGCCTAATGTGAGCACATTCTCTATGCTTCTGCTTTCACTGTCATCTATATTTCAACACAAGGTGTAATCTGTATTTCAACACACGATCCATCATTTGAGGTATCAGTGGGTGCTGGGCACCACAGCATTCTGGGCAGGACTTACACCAAAGTTCATGGTTCTACCTGCCTGTGAGGTTGGACCTTGAGGGACAGGAAATGTTATGGTTCTCACCTCCCCAACCACTAGGCCCAATTGTCTTGCCTAGGACCTGGGCCAGTAGCCTGGGGCTGGAATTCACACTTTGCATATTCTATATGGTTGGGCCTAGGTCAGGAAGTGTCCCATAGGAATGTGGGCTCCTCTGGAAAAAAATCTGTCTTAATCACATGTATTTCCACTGTGCCTACCACCATTCTTGTCATATTTGTTGATGGATGCTGTCAAGTTGGGTCTGACTCCTGGCGACCCTCATAGGATTTTCAATGGTTGTTTTGGGATTGTTTTCAGGAGTGGATGGCCCTGTGCGTCTCCTATTTTTTTTTTTTTTTTTTTTTGTCAGTGCTAGAGATTGAACCTGAGTCTTCAGAAAGTGCAGAGTACTGCCCTACCAATTGAGCCAAACTCCAGCCCTCTTGGCATATTAGGTGCTCAATAAAAAGTTGATGAAGGAATGGTGTAAAACCTGATCCTTAGAAGGCAGCAGGGTCAAATCATGTGTCATGTGAGCTGGACTGTGAGGTCCCTGGGAAGGGATGGCTGCAGACAGCAGAGGCAGGCAGTGGCTTGGAAGTTGGGATGGGGGCAGGACTAAGAGCAGGGCGCCATGGCAGGTGGAGAGGAGGATCAGTATCCAAGTCTCAGGTGGACGCACAGCAGGGTGGGCTTGAACAGGACTGAAGCCCAGAAGTATTTGGCTCCTACTCTGTAACAAGGGGTGGGGATGAAGGATTCAGGACATAGTCTCCTTTGCAAACGCTCCTGTCTTGGCTTCTGAAATGGCAGCCTCTGTTGGCTTCTCCCGAACTCCGCTGGATGCTCCTTCTGTCTTCCTCAGTAGATGTCAGAATGTCTCTGATCTGGCCCACCTTGTACTCTTCACAGTTGCTCTCTCCAGGCTATGAATCTCCATCTGTGAGGCTAAGCCTCACATCTATGCTCTTTGATGGTCTTCCTGAGCTCCTGGTCACCACCAATGACTTCATGTAGATCACTAACAGATAACTCCACCAGGACTCACTAAATAGAAAACATTTTCTCGTTCAGTTCTCTCTGTGACCCCATGCTCTTGGCACTTACTGCCTGCTCTCTGTAAATAACACCAGAGCCCACCAAGTCAAGGCTGGCCCAGGATGAGGCCGTGAGTACCCACAGGTGCTGCATGTAAAGAGGTATGCCCTTGCAGGTGCCTACCCTGCACCTGTGCCACACCAGGAATGACAGCCTCCTTAAATTCTGTGCCCTTGGTGGCTGGCTAGCTTTCGCCTAGTCCCTTGCTGCCTGTACCCGGTTGCCCCAGCCAAGTGCCTACAAATTAAATTTTATTCCTCTCATTTTTTTGCTGCTGTATACAATCCTCAGGAGTCATGTTGACTCCATCTCCAAAGCTTTGCAAATGCACCCAGTCCTCTCCACTGCCATTCTGCCACCATCTCACCCCTGGACTGTTAATGGCTTCCCCATTCTTGCCCTCTGCCAACCTATTCTCCACACAGCAACCAGAAACTCAATTTTTATTTTTATAAAACTAAGACACGGACATAGTTTTAAAAGACAAATGGGTCTATAAAGCTCATAATGGAAACCAACAGGTTCCTGTCTGATGCCTCCACAGTCACAATTCACACTTCCCAGAGGTGAATGTGGTCACTGGTGTAGGGAGTTTCCACCCTCCTTGCAGTGCTACCATTTGGTTTTTAAGCCTTTAGTTACTTTCTTCTGAATTCTAGGCATGAGATAACATTTATTCCCTTCCCATCCCTCTACCACGCAGGTCCCTCCCACTACCATCTTTCCAGTAGTCACACTGACAGACAGATCTAAGCCAACAGAGCACTCAGGCTGCTGGCTTGTGTAGGGTGGGGAAGGCATGGAGTCTCCTTGTCTTTTAGGCTCCTCTTTAACCCCTTCTCTGGCTTTCGCCCACTCCGACCCTTGGCCTTCAGAGTCTCTCATTCTTACCATTCCAGGTTTTATAGCAGAAGTCGACTTCCTTCCTGATACCCTCCCTTCAGAGATGACTTGTTTCCTGTGGCCAGCCTGCCAATGTGACTGTCCCTTGTCCATTGCTTTCTATGATACATTTTGCTGTGTCTCATCTACTGTCATTTCCCTCCATTATTTTTGTCTCTATAGGGTAATTCTGATTTTGCCTTTCTTCTTTTTGGTCCTTTTGTTGGGGTTTGGAGAAAATGTATGTGTTCAACTCTCCACCTCCAACTGGAAGCCAACATCATGCATTTGGGCTCTGTATATAGTATGCAAAATTTTATCTTTGGTTTCTTTCTTTTTTAAAAAAATTCTTTGCTGTATCTTGAATGAAAGGGCATTCAAGATTGCCATGATCTACACCCATGTATCTGTCAGCTTGTTGTGCTGTGAGGACTTGGATGTTGCTATGAAGCTGAAAGCTATGCCACTGGTATTTCAGATCCCAGCAGAGCCATCCATGGTGGACAGGTTTCAAGTGAGCTTCCGGAATAAGACAGATTAGGGAGAAGGACCCTGCAGCCCACTCCCAAAACAATCAGCCATTGAAAACCCTATGGATACCAGAGAAGCACTATCAAATAGAGTGCCGGAAAATGAGCTTCCCAAGCTGGAAGGCATTCAAGAAGTGCCTGGGGAAGAGTTGCCTCCTCAAAGTAGAGTTGACCATAATGTCAGGAATAGAGTAAAGCCCCTGGGACCTCCTTTTGCTGATATGGTATCACTCAAAGAAGAAACATAGTGGCTGCAATAATGGGCTCAAACATAAAAAAAGATAGTGCGCATGGCACAGTACTGAGTAGTGCTTCATTCTGCTGTACATAAGGGTAGCTATGAGTTGGATCTGACTTGACAGCACCTAACAAAAACACACTGATCTAAGGGCATACTATACAATTTTTAAAATGATCAAAACATCTAAAATGTTTTTCAAAGGTATTAATTGAGCCCTGACTATATGTTAAACACTGCTTTCCATGTTTGGCATAAAGGGAACAAAGCCAACAAGACATCAGCCATCGTGGAGATCCATGCTTGTGGTTGGGGATGATTAGGTGGATAACTGAGAAGACATTAGAAGGTGATTTGATCTATGACAGAAGTGAAAAAGAAAAAGGGGATAGGGAGGAGTCAGAATTTGCATTGCTTCATAGGGTAGATAGGGAAGCTTCACTGGAAGGTCCTGCTGAAGGACAGGGAGTGAGCTGCAAGCTGCATGGGAGAAGAACCTTCCAGAAGGAGGGAACCACTCATTCAAATGCCCCAGTGCAGGAGCAGGCTGGTAGCAGGAAGGCCACTGTCCCAGAAGTGGAGTGAGCCAGGAGGGGAGGAAGATCCAGGGAGAGAAATAAGAAGGGCAGATGCCATAGGCCTTGTAAGTTCTTGTTCGTACTTGTATTTTCTCATTATGGTACATATACACAATGGAATATTACTCAGCAATAAAAAATATGAAATAATGTCATTTGCAGCAAAATGGATGGAACTGGAGAATATCATCTTAAGTGAATGAACACAAGCTCAAAAAAAGAAATACCATATGTTCTCACTCATATGTGGGAGCTGAATCTTACTTAAAGAAAAAAACCCCTAATAGATAAGTAGATATATAAAAATCCACAGTTAAACTTAGTGAAGAAGGGAAGATATAAAGAGTGGAGAAAAGGAGGGAGGGGACTAACCAAGGGAAGCACAGAAGGTAGGAACAAGAGAAGAAACAATGTAAAGGGATAAAGAGGGAGAGGATAATCTTAATGTAAGCTTCATGAGTACATGGGAAAAACAGGGGAACATAATCCAAATATGCATATGAGTTTTACTACATATTAATCAAAAGTTTCCATAAACCTTATAAGTTGATGAAAATGTAACCAAAAGTGCTGTAATAGTTACCTAAAGGAAAAAACAAATGCTGTATTACTCTATACCCCACCAACATTTACCAGTTAGGGGGGAAAAAAGAGCTTGGATTTTCTCAAGTGAGATGGCAGCCAGCAGGGTTCTGGGCAGAGAAGTGATGGGGTCTGTTCAACTGTCTAAGAGGCTCAGCATATGTGGCGAGCAGATCATAGGGAGCCAGGGGCAAAACAGATGCCTGGAATAAGCCAGGTATAAGAAGGCAGTGGCTCAGACGAGGCTGCAGCAGGGGAGGTGGTGGGAAGTGGTCACGTGTTGAATGTATACCAAAGGTGGACCCGGTAGAATCCCCTCAAGGTGTCAAGTAGCGTGTGAGGGGAACTGAGGAGTCCAGGATGACCCCAAGAACTTTGGGCTGAACCTTTTGGCAAAGTCTGAGGTGAGTTTTGGAATTCTGGCAGAGGCTGGAAGAGGTGTGAGAGGGTTTCACAAATAACCAGAGCATCTGGGCCATGAAATCGAGGCTAAGGGTAACAGGAAACAGAGGGCTCTTCTGTTGGCTTTAAATCACTAATGACTTTTTATTACACAAAAGCTGAAGCTCCGAATCATATTGCAGAGCTTGCATAATCTGACTCCCGCCCTCAGGTCCCACCTTGTCGCCTGTCACCCTCCAGCACCCACTGCCCCTGCCACACTAGCCTCCTCCCACCCAGGCTGCTTCCTCCTCAGGACATTTGCCCAGCTATTCCCTCTACCTGCAGTCAGATTTCTATGTGGCTGGCTCCTTCATACCATTCATGTCTTAGTTTAAATGTTGACAATTCAGAGAAGCCTTCACTGACCTCCTGGATTATCATCTTCTATCACATCATCCAGTTTCATTGTCCTTATAACACTTCCCTCAAAAGGACATTTTCTTCAACTTTTTTATTGGTAATTTTTAATGTACAACTTAATGGGTTCCATTATGACATTTCCATGCATGCATTTCATTACACATTGCTCCCATTAAAAAGGGATATTTTCTTACTTGTGTATTTACATTGGTGGATAAATCTGCTGAGGTACCTGATATATATTAGAGTGATGTCACTCTGCGAGTACTTACTTGCCTGTCTTGTTTACTATAGTGTCACCTGTCCCAGAGCTGTGTCTGGCACACAGTGGACATTTCATGTTCCTGAACAAATGAACAGGAATTCTCTTGCCCACTCTCCGCCTTTACCTCCAGGTTATGACTTGGCTTTAATGTGAACTGGTGTTCTGCCAAGATCTGGACTGGCTGTATTTTGTAACTTCTGATCAGTTTGAAACCCCTGGCTTCCCAGAAGGGTTATCGGTGGTGGGATGACCACTGCTAACCCTCTCAGGACTAGTCATAGACAAAACATTCAACAGCCTAGGTTGGAGCCTAGAGTCTCTCCTACCCGAGGAAGAACCAATTTTGGAAATCCTAAGATTTATTCCCCATCTTTCCCTCCAGTAATAGCCAAGCTAGATAAACCACTGTTGCTGTTAGATGCTGTCGAGTTGGGTCTGACTCATGGAGACCCTATGTACAACAGAACAAAACACTTCTCAATTCTGTGCCAGGCACATAATCATTTTTATGTTTAAGCCCATTGTTGCAGACACTGTGTCATCCATCTAGTTGAGGGTCTTCCTTTTTTTTTTTTTTGGTGATCTGACTCTTTCCCAAACATGATGTCCTTCTCCAGAGATTGGTCCCTGTTGACAACATATCCAAAATACATAAGATGCAGTCTAGCCATCCTTGCTTCCAAGGAGCACTCTGGTTGCACTTCTAGGATGGATCTGTTGGTTCTTTTGGCAGTCCATAGTATATTCAATACTTGTCTCCAGTGTCATAATTCAAAAGCATCAATTCTTCTCTTGTCTCCCTTATTCAACATCCAGCTTTCACAACCATGTGATGCAACTGAAAATACCATAGCATGAGTCAGGCACATGTTTGTCTTCAATGTGACATCTTTTCTTTTGAACACTTTAAAGAGGTCTATTACAACAGCTTTTCCCAATGCAATGCATCTTTTGATTTCTTGACTGCTGCTTCTGTGGGTGTTGACTGTAGAACCAAGTAAAACAAAATTGGAGGTAAATGAAGAGCCCTGACATAACCCTCACATGACAACGCTTCTCACAGAGACTTCTGACCTCATTTACTTTCAGTGGAATAAATCTATGGAGGAAAAAAGAGATTTGAATGAAGTGCTTTTTCTAAGGTTGGTGGGGAATATTTCTTTGGGTACTGTTTGTACCTCTGCTGGCTGCTTTTAGATGACTTGAAAAATGTAAATGTCTATCCATCACCTCAATGCATTTGACTTTAATTTTTGTCCCCTACAATCCATCAACCCTATGAGGGTTGCTATGAGTCAGATACAACTCAACGGCACCTAACAACAACAACAACAATCCATCATGCGCTCTGCAGTCAGAATGATCTTTCTGATAGATTTCCCTGCACTTTATTTTGGATATTTTTCTACTGATTTTTCTTTTATTTTAATATTTTTCTCTTTAGCTGTGAAAACTTTCTTTAACATATTGACTGTTGGTGTTGTTGTTATTGGGTGCTGTTGAGTTGGTGTCTGACTCATAGTGACCCTAGGTACAATGAACAAAACACTATCGTGCTTCTTTGCTATTCATAGGGTTTTCAATGGCTGATTGTTTTTTGGAAGTGGATTGTCAGGTCCTTCTTCCAAGCCTATAGTACCTGGTGTTCCTAGGTGGTCTCCCATCCAAGTACTAATCCTGCCTAACCCAGCTCAGCTTCCAAAATCTGATGGAATTGGATGTCACTGTGATATGGGTGCAGGCATATTGACTGTAGCTAGTTTGAATTCTTCTAATTTATTTCTATTTTTGTCTCTTTATTATTAATCATATTTTCCTGATTTTGCATATCTTTGTTGTTGTTGTTAGGTGCTGTCGAGTTGGTATCTGACTCATAGCGACCCTACATACAACAGGCCAAATAGTATTATCAGTGCTTCTCTGCTATTCATAGGGTTTCAATGGCTGATTTTTTTTGGGGGGGGGAGTGGGTGGCTGGGTCCTTCTCCCAAGCTTCCAGCACCCGGTGTTCCCAGGTGGTCTCCCATCCAAATACTAACCAGGTCCAACCCTGCTTAGCTTCCAAAATCTGACAGGATCAGACAGCACAGTGGTACGTCTACAGGCATATCTGGTAAATTTTTATTTATATGTTGGCCATGGTGTATAACAGAATAATAGAGACTTTAGGAGATATCTTCAACCACCAAGAATTCCCCTTTTTCTTTGTTAAGTTGTTGTTATTAGGTGCCATCGAGTTGGGTCCAACTCATAATGACCCTTGTAGGGTTTTCAATGGCTGAATGTTTTGGGATTGCCTTGGGAGTAGATTGCCACATCCTTCTCCCATTTTTGTGGTGCTGCGAATTGAACCTGGGTCCTCAGAGAGTGTAGAGCAGCATTCTGCCAACTGAGCTAAACCCCAGTTATCTTTGTTAGGTGGCTAGGGTAAAAAATGTCACCCCATCCAAGCAGAGATTGATCTGGGTTTGGGATGGTTGCAGTTTTGGTAACGCTCCACTCATCTTTAGTTTGTCCTTGTTCCTTGGGCAAAATCTTTCTGAGCTTTTGATGAAAAGCCTGACGGCTTTCTTATGCATTATTAACAATATGATTTTTTGCCTGGCATGGTGGCTCATGACTGTAATCCCAGTAACTCTGGAGGTGAAGGCAGGAAGGTTGCAAGTTCAAGGCTAGAGGCAGCCTGTATAACTTAGTAAGATCCTGTCTCAAAAAAAAAAAAAGAGTGGGCTGGGGATGCAGCCCAAAGGTAGAGCACATGCAAAGTATGTGCAAAGCCCTGGGTTCAACCCCTAAGTACCTAAAAAAAAAAAAAAAGAATATATATATATATATATATATATATATATATATATATATATATACTATGAGTCGGACTCAACTTGACGGCACCTAATAACAACATTTATCCTCAGTTTTGTCTCTTGACCTATAAAGCCTAAAATATTCACTATATATTTACATATAAATCTTGTTGACATGTGGTATATCAGCTCAGATCTGATCAGAGAAGCAGGATCACCAAGTACAATATGGAAAAAAGAATCCATCACAGGGATTAGATCTACATAGTGGCTCCTGTAGGCAGAGGAGTCTACAGAGGGAATTGTGTTGGTGTCTAGTGTGTAGGCCTAAAGTTACTATAAGTCAACAGAGGCCTCAATTCATTTTCCAAATATCACTCAGCTTTATCTTCTGATGATTCTCAATATGGTGTTGCCAATCAGAGAAGGGCATTCTGGGAAAGAGCCTTGCAAGTCAGCCAAGCAAACCCAGTTCACACCACTGATATTTTGAGTTTAGAGTTTCATCGTTACACTGTGCATGGCCAAAACCCAGCAATTATCCTGAGAGATCCTGCATATGTCTGTCATCTGCTCCTTCCTCCTGATGAAGGGTAGATATGGGTCCTTTGGTCCTGATGCTCAGCCTCCTGTGCGGCTCCAGGGAGAAGCCAATATTACTTCTAGGGCTCCTCAAGTTCCTCATGCCTGGAGCCAGCCCCATGTGACCTCGAAGAACTTTCCTTGTTCTTCTTTTCTCAGTCAGTGCCCTCTGTCTGGGCTGAGCCTGACCAGCAGCCTCCATCCTGAACTGGCAAGAGCTCCCAAGGGATAAAAGATCTGACACTCATCAGCTAGCCTAGGAAATGCCCTTTACCCCTGGGATTTTAGTTCACACAGACACCATTGCTTTCCCAGATGTCTTACATCTATCTTTTTAAAGATATGATTTCCCCCAGTTTATCCTTTTATTTCTAGTTGTCACAACAGGAACTCAGCTGGCCACACCTTTCTGTATCCTGGAGGCAGAAGTCTCTCTTAAGACTGTCCCACTCAAATTGCACCTTCCTATCAGCCTTTGGAGGACTCCTACCTTAGCACACATGGCTCTCCGTGACATCTACTGCCCTGCTCAGCTGCATCAAATGTACTTAACTCTCTACAGGGCTCTGGCATTCTTTCAGACCTGGGTAATTTGACCTCTCATAGCATTGCAGCCTGAAACACCCTTTCCTGTTTTCCCACCCAACAAAAATCTATTAATTCTTCAAATTCCAACTGCATTTGGTGGTCCCATCTCCTGAGTTTCTCTACCACATTGTTCTTCTTGTGTATGCAAATTTGTGATACCCATTTCTGGTCAAAGGCTCCCCGAAGAGGGGCATGTATTTACCCTCAGTACCCAGTACCCCTCCTACATCCAGTAGGCGCCCACCCTTGTAGAAAGATAGAAAACGAAAGCAAGAAGAGAGATGAAGAAAAGAAGACGTACAAAACCATGCACACACAAAAAGGAAAAAGAGATAGAAAATGAGGGGAGCCTATCACAAAAGTGCATCCCAGTTGAATCCAGAAGTGACTGTGCTTAGGAATGGTTCCAGCTCCAGCCCTGTCCATGGAAAGACACCACTCCCAGCCGTCTGGCTCCTCAGAAGCCAGGGCCAGCTCCTGCCTGCTATCTATTTACAGAGGGAGCCTCCTCCTAGATGTTGGGCAGTGCCCTGCTTCTATGAGCCAACCTGCCTTCATGGCCCCTAGGTGCTTTATTTGGCCTGGCTGAGCAAGCTGGGACTTGTTTATGGGCTGGAAGTTTCTGCAAATAGTGTGTGAATCCCAGAATGGAAGGGCTATGGCTTGCTGGAGAGGTGGGGCCTGGCAGGGGTTTCTGAGCTCTCTGTGGAGGGAGGCAGCTCAGGGTCTGCCAGACCTCTTGAAGTAGAGCAGAATCAGCTTGATTCTCTTCTAATGTCCTGTGTCTTGTACCCTGGTTTTATAGAATCATGGGTCCCATACAGCACCCCCAGTGTCTGCTATAAATGGTCTGCAGCTGTAGCCCTGGAAGAGTTGAACCTGGTTAATACTTGGATGAGAGATGGCCTGGGAACACTAGGTGCTATAGGCTTGCGAGATGGACCTGGCAACCCACTCCCTCCAAACAATCAGCCATTGAAAACCCTATGAATATCAGAGAAACAGTAACAACACTGTTTGGTCTGCAGCTATAGCCCTGTGGCGTCTGATCCTGTCAGATCTTGGAAGCTAAGCAGGATCGGGCCTGGTTTGTACGTGGATGGGAGACCGCCTGGGAACACCAGGTGCTGTAGGGTTGGGAGATGGACCCAGCAACCCACTCCCAAAAATCAATGAGCCTACAAACAGCAGACAAGCACTGACAATAGTGTTTCGTCTGTTGTACCTAGGGTTGCTATGAGGTGGATGCTGACTCCACGGCATCTAGCAACAACAACATGTAGGATGCTTTAGGAAGTGTGGAACAACAAAAGGAAGTGTGGAACAATAAAATCAAAACAAAAATAACTGAAAGGAGGCCAGGATCCTTCAACCTCTTTGGATCTACTCTGTGATCTAAATGTGCAGGGCCTGAGTACAGGAAAGGTTCATGTCCAAGGTTGATCTTTCATTCACCTTGTGAGATCCCGGCCAGAAACAACCCCACCTGGATTTCAGGGAACCAGAACAGGTGGTGGCTGCTCACCCGTAACTCTGCTTAAATGCTAGGGACAGCTCATCCTACCCATGCTCAAATGGCTGTCACTTCCCTAGAAGTTTTTGGTGAGACAGGCTAAGGAGACACAGGTTAACGTAACTAATCCTAGAATGACCAAAGGGCAATACCTACAATGCCATTGTTCCTGGAGGGCCCAGGGCTCTGACATTGCAAACCTGGCACTCTGCTTGTTGAGCTAGGCTCTGGCCACCATCCCTCTCAAATGTGTACTCTGGGTGGCCTCCACCCATCAATCACAGTTGGCAGCAGCAATGAAATCCATTTGCCACCCTTGCATTAATCTTTTATCGGAGATTAATCTGTCCGATTAGTTGGGGATTTCCAGCAACAATAAAGCTTTGCCTGGCAGAGCCTGGAGTCCCAAGGGAATCAGCTGCAGAAGTGGGGAGAGTTTCATTATCTGGATGGGTCATTGAGGGAATGAGCAAGAAGTCTGGAAATGCACAGATTCGGTGTGACAGAATTGGCCATGGAGGGCCTTGTTACACAGGCCTCTCTAGGCCGGGAATGGCCATTGTATGTTCCTTGCTAGGCAGTGTCCAGCTGGCCCCTCACAGCACAGACACACTTCTGGCACCTCTGTCACATATGGTACATCTTGTTCCCAGGTTTCCATTTTTTATATTCTATGACATAGCCATCAAATATTAAATAGGTATATCCTTTGAAACACCATGGAATTTTCCTGAGGTGCGACAAAGGGAGGTTCGGGGGGAGGCACATACCTTCCTGTCTCTTTCTATCCCCAGTGATAAAGTCATGCAGTGGTGCCTGCCTGGAATCTCAGCAACTCCAGAGGTGGAGGCAGGTGGGTTGCAGGTTCGAGGCCAGAGGCAGCCTGTGTAACTTAGTAAGAGCTTGTCTTAATATAAAAAGTTAAAAAATGGGCTGGGGGTGCAGTGGTAGAGCACTTGCAAAGCATGCATGAGGCCCTGGGTTCAGCAACCCCCTGAGTACTGCAAATAAATGCATACAATACATACCTACCTACCTACATACATTAGAAAGAAAGAAAGAAAAAAAGAAAGAAAAAAAGAAAGAAAGAAAGAAAGAAAGAAAGAAAGAAAGAAAGAAAGAAAGAAAGGTAGTTTAAGAGTGCTGGCCTTTGACCATGGCTGGATGGCCAGGCAGCATAATTGCAGATGGGGTGGTGGATAGCTCTGGGTGCGTGCATCTGTGTGCTATGGGGTTGGGGGGAGTGAGTCCATTATGGGTACTCAGCCATGCCAGCATGTTTCTGGGAGACTAGTGGGGGTGGGGGGTGCTATTTCATGAGAGACTGAGGACATTCCTGGGAAGAGGGAATCAGGTGTGAGGCTCAGGAACAAAATCTCTGCCTTCATGGGATGTCACTCCTATTTGCCCCAGTTTTGTCATGAGGGCACAGGTAAGACCCAGGAGAGTTTTCAGTGGTGACTCATGTCGGCTTTAGTTGCAGGAGCAACCTTGCTTTGGTACTGGGTGACAGAGCTTCCTGTAGGAGAAGAGGCAGGGGCAGAGTAACTTCCTTAGGCATTGAACGGTGTGGCTTCAGTCTGCCTGGGCTCCAGATGCTCTTGCCCTATTTTGGTGACTTCAGGACTGCAGGGCATTTGACGTGGCTGTGGCTCAGAAGGTGGTGTGTGGTGAGGGTGGCTGCACCTGGATGTTGGTTATGCTTGGAGACAGACAATTAGATAGACCTGGAAAATAAGGAATGGAAAAGGAGGCAAATGACAGCTGATCAGTCCTGGGGCATGTTGACAGCACAAGGGAGACCTCTGGGGTCTCTTAGGAATAACTGGGGGAGGGAATAGGGTCAGAGACACTTACCAGAGAGTGGGGGGTATTTATTCTGCTGTCTCCCCTACACACTGGACTTGCCCCCTCTCAGGACAGGGGTTGCACCTAGCTGAGGTCTTCCACAAAAACCTCTTCAGTGAACACATAAATGTTTGTGTAGTGCAGTCCTTCTTCATAAATATCCTCCCAGGAATACTTCGCATCCTCATGGGAATAAGATATGTCCCTTCTGATTAATAGAGACAGTCTGGAAAAAATCCAGACTTCAAGGCCCACTGAGCTGAGTTAGCTGTTATTACCTGTATTGTTGAGGTGGAGCCAATTGACACCTTGATTTTAAGAAGACTAAGAAGTTCAGAATGCCCTTAGCCTTGTGGAATATGGTAGCGATCAGCTGGTGGCAGAGAAATGCAAAATCTGTGTTATGCAGCTAGTTGGGACTAGACATGGATCTGAATGCAAGGTCTTCTCAGTTGGAATACAATTTTGCTCCCCTCCACTGCCCGGGTTTCTCCATGATTCTGGGGGAGCAAGGTGCTTGGGAAGAAGCAGAGACAACACCACACAATTGTGGCAATGGATGTGAGCTGGATGGGGAGGTGGGGATCCATGAGTCAGTCCTCAGCTGGGCACTCATCTGGGCAGACAGTCTACAGTCCAGCGTTGCTCCAAGGGCCAAGGTTGTTTCTAAGGCCCACAATTGTCCTTATAATCTCTCAGGCCCAGAGCAGGGGACTAGGACTGCTGGTCTCAGGGGCCCGGGAAGCTCCAGCTAGTTGGTTCCTGCCTGGGAAGAATTCAGTATTTTGTGTAATTTTGTTGGTTATTTTTCTAGTTGGTTTGCGTGTTGATTGTTCTTTACTGTCTTTCCTGTTTGTATTAGGGGTTTGCTGGTTTACTAAGTTAGATATCCTTGCTTCTTAGCTTTCATTTGCTCATGTGTTGTTCTCATGGGATTTATTCATTCCTGTATTTATGTCGATCTCTCTTCTTCCTCTGTGCATTGGATTCCTCTAAATATCTTCTGCAATGCTGGTTTAGTGGTCATAAGTTGCTTAAGTTTATATTTATTTTGGCAAGGCTTTGTTTCCTCATCAATTTTAAAAGTTAATGTTACTGAATATAGTCATCTTGGTTGGCAGTTATTTGCTTTCAGGGCTTGAAATATATCATTATATGCTTTTTGGCTTTTAAGGTAATTGATGAGAGATATGATGTTATTCTGATGGGTTCGCCTTTGTAAGTGCGCTGTGTTTTTCTCTTAATGCCTTCCCCTAGATGACTCTATGGCTTCCCCTAGATTTTGGAAGTTTTCTGCTATTTCATTGAATAAATTTTCTATGCCTTTAGCTTCAGTCTTGGGTCCTTATACACCATATATTCTTAGATTATGTCTCTTCATCTTGTCCCATAGTTCTTGGAAGTTGTGGTGATACTCTTTTTTTTTTTTTCTATGTTTGTGTCTGGGTATAGTATTTCTTCTACTGTATTATCCATCTCTAATATTCCTTTTTCTGCTTAATCCAGTCTTCTGGTATTACTTTCTACTCTGATTTTTGTTGGTTTACTGTGTTTTTCATTTGCAATATTTCTGTTTGATTTTTTTCAAGAGCCCAATTTCTTTGCTGAATTTTTCTTTAGATATTTTTTTTTGTCAAGTACCTGAACTGACTTAGTCATTTCATTCATTTGCTTATTTGAGTGTTTTTTTTTTTTGAGATCACTTATCATTTCTAGAAGTAGACTTTTGAGTTCATTGGCATTTCAAGTATTTCATATCTCTGGTTTTGGTTATTGAGGAGCTATGGTTATCTGGAGGAGTCTTTTCTTGTTTTTTCATATTTCTTGTATTTCTGTATTGGACTTTTCATATCTGTTAGGATGATTGCCTCATCTTGTTTTATTTGGGTGTCTTCTGGGAACACAGTCTTCTCTTGAGGTCTTGATCCCTAGTATAATTTGGAGAGAATAAAACAATCTATTACTGTAGTAAAAATTCCAACCAGAACTAGATTTATAATTACAATTAAACTAATTTGAAGTCAGCTAATACTTAAGAAATTACCTTAGGAAAGGAAATGGTAGGGATAGTGTAGAGTAAGTTTTGAGGTTAGATATTAATGCTGCTACAGATATCGATAGCAGAAGGACAAAATTCAGGAGAGGAAGTGAAGGAGGAGGAAGAGAGAACAGTATTAGATAGGAGAAAGGAAAAAGAGCAAGGAAAAAGGAGAGTGTTAGGGAGTGGGTAAGAAAAGAACAGGTGAAAATATAAATCTGCTTGTATGCTGTTGGAAAAAAATATATATTTGTTGTTGTTAGGTGGCATTGAGTTGGGTTTGACTCATAATGACCTTATGTACGACAGAATGAAACACTCTTTGGCACTGTGCCATGCCCAGCACTATGTCAATATTTCTATGCTATTCATAAGATTTTCAATGGCTAATTGTCTCAGGATTGTTTTAGGAGTGGGCTTCCAGGTCCTTTTCCCATTTTTGTAGTGCAGAGGATTTAACACAGGGCCTCAGAACTTGCAGAGCAAGCACTCTACCAACTGAGATTGACATATTTCAAGCCCTGAAAAAAAATAACCTTCAGCCATGATTATTTTATCCAGCAAAAATATCGTTTAAAGTCAAAATAGAAAAATAAAGATTTCCCAAGACAAACAGACACTAAAGCAATTCATTATCACCAAGCTAGCATATAGAAGCTACTTAAAGGAATCCTACACATTCACTCAACTAGACTGTGCCCAGGTCTGTGTTGGGTGCTGGGGAAACTGCAATGAATAAGATCTACTCCAGTGGGGGAGATAGGTTGGTAAACTAGTGACAATAAGACAACAGGCTAACTGGCCATAAAGAACATATGCAGAAAGAATCACAGGAGCATAGAGGAAGGTACCTCAAACCCAACTGGGAAGTGAGGACACTCAAAGAAGTTTTCCTGCCTTCTTCGGGGCTGAGGAGGAGATGCTCTCAAACCCCTTGCTAATGGGCTTGCTGTTTCCGGCTGTTAGAATCACACTGACTTTTCCTTGATTGTGGTTCCTTCTTGCATGCCTTCTCCTTGCCCAGTTGTCAGGACTTTGCTCTCCACCTCCCCTCCACACAGAACTCATGAGCCCAGCAACAGTCTCCTGTTGTATGAGCACATATGGCAGAGGGAAGCTTGGTTAGCTTTGTTTGGGACAAGCAAGGGGTTGGAGGTCTGCTGTTGCAGGGTTAAGCAACATAATAGCTCCCTACCCTGAATTGCCTCACTTATTACTCTGAGTCATCAGTGATGAATTACACCCCTTCTCCTGGTTTATGAAGAGAATCTGGTGAGTCAGGGCTAGCCTGCTTTGCACTCAGGAGGGATGGGGGGGGCCTGGACATTTGCACACCCAGGAGACTGCATGACCATGGGTGGGGTTTTCTCTCTCTTGAGTGGAGTGGGAGGCAGATAGATCTGGGGGCGGGTCTCAGGATGCATTGCACATTGAAACATCGGTGTGATCTCCTGAGATGCTGGGGGCCATGCTGTGCTGGCTCTTCTTTCCAAGGGGATTGGCCACTTACAGGGGCTGTGGTACCAGTATTGAACAGGAAGGGTAGAAGCAAGCACACAATTGATGTTCTTCCCTTTTACAAAAATGTCTATTTTCAAGTCCTCTGATCACATGGGAGATCTTTGCTCATGATATCTCTTTGCATGAATAGATACAACTCACCAATTTATCATCATCGTTATATTTAATTAAATTGCTGTCTTCTATTTAATATTTTCAATTAAGCTCTTAAAACCAGATCTTTCCTATAGATCTAAGTAGGTTCTTTCAAAGGATTTGTCATGGGAGCTTTTTTATTACTATTAATCCCTTATAATAAATAACATATACTCCAATAATGCCACACCACATACCTTTCTCTGACTTCAGTCTCCTTCCACATTTATTATTGACTTAATTTATGTTCCTTTAAATCAGTTTCAGTCCAGTTGACAATATTCCAATTTACTTACTGATCAACTTGAATTTGTTTTATAAGGTTCCATTAATTACTGTGTCTAATTCTCTTGCAGTGCCTGGAAATAGCACATCCCTTATTATTCCCACCAGCCCCTCTGGCTGTATATTTTCATGGAAATGATATCTTTAGCTTAGGGCCAGCAAGCTCTCAGATGCTTAGACGGTCAGAAGTTTTCAGTCTTATCCTCAGCAAGGAGCAGGATGTTGAATGGCCCTGTGGTCTGGCTCTTCTTCTAGGTTTGGCCCTTCCTCAATGAGTCCCTGGAAAGTCCCATAGGGAACTGGATGTTACATTTGAAGAGGGGGATGTTAGTTTCTGAGCAGGGAGCGCTGGGGCCTCATATCCCCTTCCTGTCACGTGTGGCTTGGGTTTTCTAGTCTATACAGTCTTTCCCTGCTTAAATCCCAGGCACAAAGACATGAGCCTCTCCATCCCATTGGCCATTGGTCCAGAGGATGCCTGTGCATTGGTGGATTTCTTCCAGTTTCTTAATCTGCACCCTAATCCTGGCACTGTCTTCAGAGACATATGCAACAGCCTCACAGCCTCCTCTGCCTCTGCCATTGGAAAAGACAGTAATTCTGGGTTCTCTGGTGGCCTGATCACTTGATCCCCTTTCAGTCTGTTGGTCACTATCAGGGAGGACATGAGTCAGGGCACCGGAAGGTTCTCTGATCAAGTCCAAGGGAGGGATGCCCTTGATAGACTCTTGCCAGGTGCCAGCCAAGTGAGCACCACTTCCCAAAGATGCTGCTCACAGACTCACTTAAGGGCAGCCTGGGCTGCCAAATCTGTGCCAGGGACCATCTTTCCTGGACATTGAGTTAGGTCCCACTCATAGTGACCCTATGTGCAATAGAATGTAACACTACCCAACACTGTACCATACCTCGCACTTTGTCAGTGCTTCTCTGCTGTTCATAGGGTTTTCAATGGCTGTTTTCAAAGTAGGCTGCCAGGTCCTTCTCCCTAGTCTGTCTTAGTCAGGAAGCTCAGCCAAAACCTGTCCACCATGGGTGGCCCTGCTGTTATCTGAGATACTAGTGGCATAGCTTTCAACCTCACAGCAACATGCCAACGCATGCAGCATCACAAGCTGACAGACACAAAGGGGCTCCTGTCCATACGTATTTGGAAATGGGATAGAGATTTAGACTAGGGCTACCCTATCGTCTGGAGCAAAATAGAAGCTAATCCAATGAGATTTCTCTTCCAGGACCAGTGAAAAGTATCAGTAGGCCATGAGTGTCAAACCCATGGCCAGAGGCTGAGCCAGGTGAGCCATAGCACAATGCTGGATGAGGCTGTATGAATTCCTGTTGGTCCCATCCCAAGGCCACCCTGACTGCAGAAACTCGTTGGGTCTCAGCATTCAGGAGGCCTGGCAGGGCTGCCACTCTCAAACTCCCAAGTGCTACCGCATCCTCTCAGGGTGACC
This sequence comes from Pedetes capensis, assembly GCA_007922755.1. Taxonomy (NCBI): domain Eukaryota; kingdom Metazoa; phylum Chordata; class Mammalia; order Rodentia; family Pedetidae; genus Pedetes; species Pedetes capensis. The sequence goes on from VMDO01001243.1 coordinate 30,441, forward strand.
TTGCTCTGTTTATCCATGCACATGTGGACACACACTCCAATGATGCATGCACACATATGTACAAGTGCATACATTTATACACGCACTCACACTTTTTTTTTTTTTAGTTAGCTCAAGTGATTGTATTTTCTGGCAAAACCAAATGCTTTGCCTTGAATAAGGAGTAATTTCCTGTGGAGTGGAATAACAGAGATGCTCAGGCTGTGCTGGGGCCTCATTTCAACATCTCTTGGGAATGAGTGTTTTTAATGAGAGCAAAGGCATAAGGGGAGGCCAGTGATGTAGACTGAGCATACAGCTAGGCCACAAAGCTGATTTAAGTGGGGAGGTGGAAAGAAAAAGGCCTGATTCCAATTAGAGCCTGAGAAACTCTAAGTAATGTGAATTAGGAGACTTTTTCCAAGGAGGAGCAAGCACCAGGGGGCAGGAATGAAGACCATGGAGAGCCATCGTCCTTAGAAGAGAGATGCCTGTCTATGATTGACCACAACAGCTGATCCCTACTGGGAGAGGGTCATGGTGGTCATTCGGCCCCTGTTTGGCTGCTTCCAGCCATGGAGAGCCCCCTTCTTCCTCCCAGAGGAGCCTCTTTAATTTACAGAGAACTTGTGGAATTTTGTTGGCTTTACTGATAAACTTCTACTCAGGAAAGAGCACCTAGGCGATGTTTTCCATGGTGGATCCCCCCTCCTCTTGCCTTAGTCCTTGTGGTTTGAAGAAGGCTGAGCCTATCTACCAGGTTTAGTGGGAAACCATGGTGTTTCACACTACGGCCATAATGATTGGCTCAAGGATGGGCATGTGACCCATGCTGTCCAGTGAACAGTAGCCCTGAGAGTTTGGATGGAGCCCGTGGAAGGGAGCACATTCATTCTCCTGCTTACTGAACCAGTGGAATCTAAGCCTGGTGCTTCTGAGGACCATCATGTTACCACTGAAAAAGACTATGCTCACTATGGTTGAAGATGAAGCCAATATAGAGAAAACTGTGGGAGGATGGGATGCCTGAATCAATCGCTAGATTTTCATGCAACATGAACAACCCACCTTCCAAACTTTTGACCTAGACCAATTGTGTTTGGTTTCTGAGGCCTGAATGATATAGGAAGCTTTTAACTATTAGATTTTTATTATTTTTTTAATTGTTGTAGAGATTTCTCTACAATCTTCTCAATTTTTGTTCTGCCTTCTGGGTCACATGGAAAACACCCATTTCCTCTTTCATAGAAGAGTTTTTATTTAAAGACATTTTGGCTTGCCTGAATCTTTACTTCTTGAATAGGGAGCTCACCAGTCATTTTATGTATTATTCTTAGGATAAAGCTTCTATGTCCCTCACCATGAGGGACCTTCTAGCAAATTATGGCTTTCCAGTGTTCCTCTCAGGGTGGTTTCCACATCTGACCTTGAGTTCCAAAGGGGGTATATGGGGTGTTGCCCTGCTGCTGGACTCGCTCTGGCTGTGAGTGGGAACCAGCCACCGAGGACCCACCATCTGGTGAGGGGGAGCCAAGCACGGGAGAACCATGCCACCTGGAAAGAAGGCTATGCCCATGGATACTCTGAGAAGCCTTGAGAAAGGCAGTCTCAGAGATTTATGCCCACAGAGGCTCCTTGCTTCTTTCTTCCCAGTGAAGATGCTGACTCCAAGAGCTCTGCTCCAACAGCTCTTTATTGCTTGTCTGTCCTCGTCCATGGAATGGATCCTGACTGCTCTGTGTACCGCCCTTATATCCTCTCCAGGGGCTAGCCAGGGACCAATCAGAGGCAGTCACCCCATACGGGTTTTGGCCAATCGGGGGGATATGCAAATTTGGGTTTGTGAAAGTAGCCAATCAGGGGTGGTTCCCAAATGGTCCAATCAGGAGCCGTTCAGTGATTTGGAAACAGCCAATCAGTGTCGAGGGGTCTGTGGAGAGGGATTGGACAGCAGCGCCACCTTTGGAAGCTCAATGACCCGGAGTTTCTGAATGCAGGGCAAAGGTGATTGCCCGGGGAACAAGCCTCAGACCTCCAAGGGGCCTAGATAGGCTCTGGGGTGAGCTGCCTCTCTAGTCAGTGCCCTACAGGGGTATGATCAGAATGAAGTACACAGGGCAACTTTTCCTTACTGGGTGGACACTATCAGTTGTGTCCAAGTCCCAATCATGGATACACTTAGGTTGTGATCATAGAAAACACTTGCCTATTTTTCACAACAGTTGTGTGGAAGCTAAGTTCAATCCATCCTTCACTTAACCACTGTTATGATTCTGCTGCCACCTCAACTTGAATGGAGGTTTCCTCCTTTCATTAGCTGTGCAATTCTGAGAAAGCTTTCTGATGTATTTAACACACACCATCTTACTTACAGGACAGTCATTAATTTGCCGATTATTATTTCTCAGAATTTATATCAGACTTGCATGTGTGCATATATTATCACACTCCATCTCAAACTTACCTTCTGCCAGTCACTTGCTTTTATGTTTAACGTAAGAGAAATGACAGTGTCATGAACATTTCCTTTGAGTGAGTTGTTGTTAGGTGCCATCGAGTTGGTGTCCGACTCATAGTGACCCTATGTACAACAGGTGAACCACTATTGTCAATGCTTCTCTGCTATTCATAGGGTTTTCAATGGTGGATTGATTTTTGGGAGTGGGTTGCCAGGTCTTTCTCCCATAAGTGAGTTACTGTCCTATAAATAAGACACTATGTGTTAACGGGTTAATGACTTTGGTATCCTCCTTTTTAAAGTGTGGCATAAGGACAACCACCATTAGACTCATCACGCAGCTTATTGGAAATGCAAATCTTAAGCTCTATCTCATACCTTTAAGTCAGCGTCTGTATTTTAGTGTAATTCACAGGTGATCTGCATGCATATTGAAATATGAAGAAGCACTTTCCTAGGATCCAGCTCCTTTTTCCAGCTGTGTAGTTTTTTAAAAAAGCGCTTTATTGAGATACTAGTCACATACCTCATATTCATCCATTTTAAATATATAATTCAATGTTTTTAGTATATTCACAGAAAGTACACAGTTGAATTTTAGGCAAGTTTTGTATCCGTTAATAAAAATCCTGCACCAAGCTATCAATTCCCATTCTTCTCCTACTCCCATCCTAACCCTAAGCAATCATGAATGTACTTTCTGTCTCCATGTATGTGGCCATTCTGGACATCTTATATAAACGGAACCATATACTATGTGATCTTCTGTGCCTGATTTCTTAGACATAGCATAATGTTTTCAAAGTTCATCATGTTGAAGAAGGCATCAGTATTTCATTTTTTATGGTCAAATAATATTTCATTGTATGGATGTACCACATCTCGTTTATCCATTCATCAGCTGATGAACATTTGGGCCATTCCAACTTTTTGGATATTATGAATAATGCTGCTTTGAATATTTATGTGTAAATCTTTGTGTGGATGTACTATTTCAGTTTTCTTGGGTATATACCCAAGAGTGGAATTGCTAGGTCATATTATCTCTTTGAGGAAATACCAAATTGTTTTCCAAAGTAGCTGCCATATTTTACAATTCCTCCAGAAATGTATAAGCATTTTAATTTATTCAATAATTCACAAACACAATTTTTAAATTATACCTTTTTAGTAGATGTGAAGTGGTGCCTCATTGTGGTTTGATTTGTATTTCCCTAATAATTAGTGAGAGTTGGGGTTTAGCTCAGTTGGTAAAGTGTTGCTCTGTGCTCTCTGAGACCCTAGGTTTGATCCCCAGCACTGCAAAAATGGGAGAAGGAGCTGGCAGCCCATTCCCAAAACAATAAGGCATTGAAAATGTTATGAATAGCAGAGAAGCACTGCAATAGTGACAGGCATGGCACGGTGTTAGGGAGTGTTTCGTTCTCTTGCATATAGGGTCACTATGGGTGGGACTTGACACCACCTAACAACAACAATAATTAATGAAGTTGATCATCTTAGTGTGCCTTTTGCCACTGTACATTTTCTTTGGAGAAATGTCTATTCAAATCTTTTGTCTATTTTAAAGATGTATTATTTGTCTTCTTACTATTATTGCTAGGTGCCATCCAATCGAGTCTGACCTGTAGCGACCTTATGTACAACAGAATGAAACATTCCCCAGTTCTGGGCCAGGTATACAATTTCATTTGTGTTTAAGCCCATAGTTGCAGGCACTGTGTCAATCCATCTAGTTGAGGATCTTCCTTTTCTTCATTGACCTGCCACTCTCCCAAACATGATGTCCTTCTCTTGGGATTGGTCTCTCCTGAAAAAACATCCAAAATAGATGCAGTCTAGCCATCCTTGGATCCAAGGAGCATTCTGGTTGTACTTATTCTAGGACATTTCTGTTGGTTCTTTTGGCAGTCCATGGTATATTCAATATTTGTCTCTAACACCATAATTCAAAGGCATCAATTCTTCTCCTGTCTCCCTTATTCAAGGTCTAGTTTTCATCACCATATGATGTGACTGAAAATACTGTGGTATGAGTCAGGTGCATCTTCATCTTCAATATGATATTTTTTACTTTTCAACACTTTAAAGAGGTCTTTTGCAACAGCTTTTCCCAATGCAATGCATCTTTTGATTCTTGACTGCTGTTTCCTCAGGTGTTGATTGCAGGATCAAGGAAAACAAAATTTTGGGCAACCTCAATCTTTTGTCCATTTGTCATGAAGTTGCTTACTTCCCCATTTATAAAGGTTTTTGTTTTGTTGATGTTGAGACACAATCCATACTGAAGGCTGTGTTCCTTGATCTTCAAAAATTCTTTATGTATTATAGATAGAAGTCCCGTACCATATATACGATTTGCAAATGTTTTCACCCACTCCAACTGTTGTTTTTTTTCACTTTCTTGATGATGTTCTTTGAAGCACAAAAGTTTTTAATTTTGATGAAGTCTAATTTACCTAATTTCATTTTTTCCCTCATGCTTTTGGCATTTTATCTAAGAAATGAGTTTTTTTTTTATTATACTTTCCTCTAAGAGTTTTATGGCTTAAGATCTTTCATGTGGGTTATTGATTCATTTTGAGTTAATTTTGTGTATGGTGTGAGGTAAGGGGACAAATTCATTTTTTTTTCTTTCTTTCTTTTTTTGTGGTACTGGGGGTTGAACCCAGTGCCTTCTGCTTGCATGCTTTGCAAGTGCTGGACCATTGAGCTGCACGCCCAGCCCATTTTTTTTTTTAATTTTTTTGAGACAGGGTCTCACTAAATTACGCAGACTACCTCTGGTCTCAAGCTTGTGATCCTCCTTCCTCTTCCTTCCCAGATGCTGGGATTACAGGCATGCACCACTGTGCCCAGCAAATTCATTCTTTTACAAGTGGAAATACAGTATGCCCAGCACCATTTGTTAAAGAGACTATTCTTTCTCCATTGATGGACTTGTCACTCTTGTTAAACACTGACTGACTGTAAATATAAGAGCTTATTTCTGAACTCTCAATTATATTTAATTGATCTGTGTGTCTCATTCTTAGGCTAGTACTACAAAGTATTGATTACTGTAACACCATGGTAACTGTTGAAACAAGAAGTGCGAGTTTTTCGATTTTGTTCTTTTTTCAAGACTATTTTAATGAATTTAGGTCTCTACAATTTCCACATATATTTTAGAACCTGTTCCTCCATTTCTGCAAAATGGGGCAGGGAGAGTGAAATTCTGATAGTAACTACATTGAACCTATAGGTTAAGTTGGCGAGTTTTTATCTCATCAATTTTAAGTCTTCCATACAATAAACATGGTATGGATTTCCACTTTAGGTATTATTTAATTTCTTTCAACAAAATTTATGTTTTCAGTGTACAAGTCACACAAGTATTGCCTTTCTTTTGTTAATGAGCACCTATATATTTGTTCTTTTTGATGCTATTGTAAATAGAATTGTTTTCTTAATTCCCGTTTTGGAATCTTCATTGCAGTATAAAAATACAGTTGATTTTTGTAAATTGGTCTTGTGTCCTGTATCCTGTCACATTGTTCTAATAGTGTTTATCAGTTCTAGTAGGATTTCTCTATATGACATCATGTCATCTGCAAACAGAGTTTTTCTTCTTTTCCAATCTTGGTGCCTTTCATTTCTTTCTTTTACCTAACTGTCCTTACTGAAAACTCCAGCATATGAGAAATAGAAGTGGTGAAAACAGACATCCTTATCTTATTTTTGATCTTTAGGGAAAAGGTTGCAGTCTTTCATCATTTGGTATGATGCTGGTTATATATATATTTTTAGATAATTCTCTTTCTCAGATTAAGAAATTACCTTTCTCTATTTTTTGAGTGTTTTTTCATGAAATGATATTGATTTTTGTCAAATGCATTTTTCGTATTAATTATGCATTACGGATACCTTTGGGCTGGGGTTTAGCTCAGTTGGTAGAGTGCTGCTCTGCACTTTCTGAGGACTCCGGTTCATTCCCCAGAACTGCAAATATGGGAGAAGGCTGTGGCAGTCCACTCCCAAAACAATCCTAAAACAATCAGTCATTGAAAACCCTATGAGGGTCACTAGGAGTCAGATATGGCAACACAACAACAACAATAGCAACAACAATAAAGATACCTTTATTCTGCATAGAGCACAGTGAAATTAATTATGGGATTTCTAAGGGTTAAATCCAGTATTCTTTTTTTCTCTCTCCCTTTCTCTTAATCAGTCTAGCTAAAGGTTTGTCAATTTTTCTGATCTTTTAAAAGAAACATCTTTCGTTTTGCTGGTTTTCTCTATTGTTTTTGTATCTTCTATTTTATTAATTTCAATTCTAATTTTTTGTTTCTTTCATTCTGCTCGACTAGGGTGTCGTTTGTTGTTCGTCCCCTATGATATTGTTTTTTTAATCAATGTTGCAAGAATTCAATAAGATGTGTATCTGTCATTTAGTAACTGTTCAAAAAATGTTAGCTTCCGAGCTGGGTGCAGTGGCACACGTCTGTAATACCAGGATTTGGGAGGCAGAGGTAGGAGGAGCACAAGTTCGAGACCAGAGGCAGTCTGCATAATTTACCGAGACCCTATCTCAAAAACAAAAAGTAAAAAAATGGGCTGAGGGCGCAGCTCAGTGGCACAGCACTCACAAAGCATGCAAGTGTGAGGTGCTGGGTTCAACCCCTAGTACTGCAAAATATAAATAAATAAATAAATAAATAAATAAATATAATAAAAATAAAGTTAGCTTCCTTCTTTCTTTCCTCACCCTTGCTGTTTTGGGACCATAAATCTAGCCTGTTGATATCAACTGGAATGTTGACAGAGTTCTCAAAGGGCAGTACCCAAGCTGCTCAGCTGTGCCTCCTCTGCAAATCTGATAAACATGATTCCAATACCTACATCCAAGATGTGGGTGGAAACAGAGGAACTGGGCAGAAGCTGGTGGCATGTTACCGAAAACCTCTTCCAGGTGCACCTGGGTCCATTAGTCAAGGCTCCTTAGGCCCAGTGGATCAGCAGTAAATCCACCCAGCTGTCCACATTAGCCCCTGCCAAATGCCCTGCTAAAGCGGTGTTGTCTGTGTCACTCCCCAGTACCCATCGCCCCATAGCGGGCTGCTGGTCTCCCCTGTCTCTCATCTTTCAGGTGGGATAGACCAAATTGTTTGCTCCAATTTTTTACCCCTCCTTGAATTCTCACCCTTGCCATAGCCTGCTTATGAGTAGAATATACTCCCATCCTCGACTTTGAAATTGGCCTTATGATGTGCTTCGCCAGGGCAGCTGTAGAAAAACCATGGTGTGCTGGTTCCAATCCTTCAGCCTTAAGAGACCTGTCATATTTCTGCTCACTGTCTTATATCCCTGCCATGACCATGAGCAGAACACATCTAGGGGGGTCCTCTGGTGTAAAGGAGGATGAGAAATGTGGGGAGTAAAACTAGGCCCATGATTCTACAGTAGGAAGCAGAGCTTCTCTAATCCATATAGACCCCTGAGAATAAATGATAGTTCTTTCAAGCCAAAAGGTTTTGGGGTTGTGGGTTATACAATGTTGTTTGAGTAGTAAGCTGACTGCTCTACTGGGCAGATAATATCCATCTGAAGGCTGTGAGTGTGGTATTTTATCATGTGTGAGAAGGGATGGCAGAAAACCGAGTCTCTAAACTAGTAGAAAGAGCTTTGGGCTAAGGATGGTTTTGTTATTGTTACATGCCATAGAGTCACCTCTGAATCATAGCAACCCTATATTCAACAGAATGAAACCCTACCCAACAATGCCATGCCCACCACCTTTTACTGTTTTAGCCCATTATTGCAGCCACTAATTTCTTCTCACTTTGAGTCATGTCATATCAGCAAAAGGAGGTCTCAGGGGCTTTACTCCATTCCCATCATTAAGGTTGACTCTACTTTGAGGAGGCAACTCTTCCCCAGTTGTGTCTTGAATGCCTTCCAGGCTGGGGGGCTCATTTTCCAGCACTCTATTTAACAGCGCTTCTCTGCTATTCACAGGGTTTTCAAATGGCTAATCGTTTCAGGAATGGGCTGCCAGGTCCTTCTCCCTAGTCTGTTTTAGTCTCGAAGCTCAGCTGAAACCTGTCCACCATGGGTAGCCCTGCTGGTATCTGAGATACTGGTGGCATACTGTCAGCATCACAATACACAAGCCCTCACAGCAGGACAAGCTGACAGACAGTTGAAGGTTGGTTTCTTGTTGTTGTTGTTAGGTGCAGTTGAGTTTGTGTCCGACTCATAGAGACCCTAGGTACTACGAGCAAAAGACTATTATTGTGCTTCTATGGTATTCATAGCGTTTTCAATGGCTGATTGATTTTGGGAGTGGGTTGCCAGGTCCTTCTCCCAAGTCTACAGCACCTGGTGTTCCCAGGCGGTCTCACATCCAAGTACTAACCAGGCCCGACCCTGCTTAGCTTTGGAGATCTGACAAGATTGGATACCATAATGGTATAGCTGCAGGCCCAAAGTTTTGTTTGTTGTTGTTAGGTGCCATCAAGTTGGTGTCTGATTCATAGTGACCCTATGTACTACAGATGAAACTCTATTGTGGTGTTTCTCTGCTATCCACAGAGTTTTCAATGGCTGATTGTTTTTTCGGAGTGAGTTGTTGGGTCCTTCTCTCAAGTCTACAGCACCTAGTGTTCCCAGGTGGTCTCCCATCCAAATACTACCCAGGTCTGACCCTGCTTAGCTTCTGATAACTGACAAGATCAGATGTTACAGTGGTATAGCTGTAGGCACAAGGTTGGTTTGTTGTTGTTGTTATTAGGTGCCGTCCAGTTGATTCCAACTCATAGCAACCCTCATAGGGTTTTCAATGGCTGACTGTTTCGGGATTGCCTTGGGAGTGGATTGCCACATCCTTCTCCCATTTTGGGATGCTGGGAGTTGAACTCCAGACCTCAGAGACTGCAGAGCAGCGCTCTACCAACTGAGCTAAATCCCAGCCCCAAAGGTTGGTTTAGGAGGAGTCTAATCCAGTCCCTAACCATCCAAGGAAGCTTCCCCTCTCTCTATCTGAAACAGAAGAAAGGGTCTCTGGCCAGCAGAGTTGTCCCCTGCTGTTTCTCTGAGAGTGAGGTGTATTTGGTGAGCAAAAGCCATAGGTAAGATGGATTTCCTCCCCAAGACCTGATGTTGACTCCACTCCAGGAGATTGTCTTGAGCATATAGGTGGCTACAATTTACAAGCCCCTCAACTACCAGTGGCACTGAGGTAAAGGGTGCACACACAAGGCTTGGCTTAGATCCTAGTGGCTGGGGATGGGACAGTTCAGCATCTCTACAGGTTTTTCAACCTTTTTATTTTCCATTCAGGAAAGCTGGGGAGTGAGGTTGCTCATCTCCCTCAGAGGCTGATTTTCTGGGAAGCACATGAAGCTTCAAGTTCAGGTCCCTCCCTTGCTAAGTCGCTTCCCAGCCTTGGGAAGGACTTCAGTATTGTCTTTGGATAGTTCTAGGTGTTTGTAGAGTTTGCAAAGGTGACACCTCTGTTCCTGCCCATGGTCTCTTTGGCTCTGTCAAACTCCTCTCTGTACTAGGTGGCACTGGCCACTCTGCAAACTCACTCAGCATTATGGTGTGAATGTGCTCATGGGACCCAGCTCTGGAAATAGGTGAGTAATGCAGGAAAGACGAGAAATGAGACATGAAGAGGCTGTAGTATTCTGTGGGATAATGTTCTGATTATTAAGCTTATAAAATCATAAGCAAGGGATTCAGTCCTCATGCATGCCTCATCAAAGCAGAAGTTCATTCTCTAGGACCATACTCAATAAGGCAGAACACGCAAGTATAATTGCCCTGTATATATCCCTTCTCCCTTTTTTGATGGGAATCATGGAAAGTAGAGTTAATTAGAATTTGTATGCTACAGGCGCAGGCCCATAGCAATATTTCAAGCCACAAGTATGATTGCAACCACTCATATATGAAAGAAACTTGATAAGTATTTCCCTAAATTTGACAGCAATCCTAAAAGTGTACATGACATTGCCAGTAATGAGCAGTGAAGCCAAGTGAACCTTTTCTAAAGTATCAATAATTTAAAACAAATTAATACCATCTGATCTAGAGGAAAGATTGAATTTCTATCTATCCGCTCTAGAGAAAATATTACAAAATCATTTTCATATACTTAATCAAAGAGTATGCAGCTGGAAGCTATAGAAAATAGCCTGATAGAGGCATGTTGAGCAGTAAGATATTAGTTCTTTAAACTGGATTATTTTTCCAGATGTTGTGATGTTTGTAATTTGTAATTATCAATAATTATCAGTTGTCATTGATATTGGTCATGAAAATAGTAATTTTCTATAATTTCTTTGTCATTCTAATTAGATATTCATTTTTACCCTAAGATGGTACTATGATGTGAATGTCCTCACCCAAACTCAGGTTGAAATTTAATCCCCATTGTAAAGCCTTAAGAAGTGGGGCTTTTAAGGGGTGATTAAGTCATGGGCACCACCCTCATGGGTGCGTTGACCCACTCATGGATTGATGGGCTAATGGATTATCTTGAGAATAAGTCTATTATAAAAGCTGATTTGGCTCTGTCTCTTGTATGCGCTCCCTCACTACCTAGAGCTGCCCTATGCTGCCTCTGGACTCTACAGAGTCCCCACCAGCAACAAGGCCCTCATTAGATGTAGTTATTCTGTCGTGTACTTCTCAGCTTCCAAAACTATAAAAGTAAATTTATTTTTTTAAGATTACTCAGTCTAAGATGTGTTATAGTAATTAAAAATAGGCTAAGATTATTTATTTTGACCCCAGGACCTCGCACATACTTTGCAAGTGCTCTACCACTGGGCTGCATCCCCAGCCCCTTTTAAATTTTTTATCTTGAGACAGGGTCTTGCTAAGTGAACGCAGGCCACCTCTGGCCTCGAACTCCTGATCCTCTTGCCTCAGCCTCCCAAGTCACTGGGATGAGAGGTGTGCACCACTGTGCCCGGTCACTAAGACACTTTATATATATAACTACATGTATACATATATACTTGTAGTTGGATAATACATGTATACATAGATACACAAACATACACACGTAAAATGTGCCCCCCAAATTGCATAGGTTTCAAAGCCCAGGAAACCTGCTCCTTTCCTGGGGAACTCAGTGTCTGCAGGACAGGCCCCTCCCCACTGAAGGAGCAAGACCACCAAGCTCCCATTGAGAGCTGACAGGTGGAATGTCAGTCCCAGGTTGCTAGATTATCAATTTACCAAGACAAGGAGACAATATGAATTTTTATATACATTCTCTTGAGTTTCAAAAGTTGATAGGTACATGTTGCACGGGCTGCAATTAATTTTGTGACAGCTTTATTTTGCTCTACTTTATTTGCCAAAAACAAATGACCTGTGAGCACCAGAATTTTTGTGCTGCTAATAGTTCCTTGCTGTAGGCCTCATGACTCTGGTCACTCAGGACACTAGCAGAGACCTGGGCGAATGGAAACCACAGCGGTCTTCTTAGCTCCATGCTGCAGTGTTAGCCTGTAGCAGGCCCCTGCCCCTGCCACTTCCACAGATGAGAAGAGGCTGAGCTACAGTGGGCAGGAGGCTCCCATAGGCCCAGGGAGCCCAGGGTGCTGAGGAGTAAGCGCAGCAGAGGCCACAGCCACCAGAGCCAGCCCTGTGTCCCATGTGGCCCTGAAGGGCAGGCAGCTGCAGAAGGACAGGAGGGATTGCAAGAGTTAATGTGATAATGTCTGTTGATTATTTTAAGCCACACAGAGGAAAAATACATTATAAATAGCAAGGCCCATAACAGATTCAAAGGGTAAGTGTATTGATAGCCTTTTCCTCTTCCTAAGATTTCTGATGTTTCAAAACAAGATTATTTTGGGAGCGCATCTATTTTAATTCAAAAGATTCTTCTTTAAACACGTTTCATGGCGAGAGAGGCGGTCTCCTTATTCCCCCCTTGTTTTTTCCATGGAAAGGCAGAGCTCTGGTTTCACACACCTTGTGCCGGCCTCAAGCCTTTCAAAACGTTCCCGGGCTCAGCCGGGCCACCACCCAGCCACTTTGCACATTAGCAAAGGCCTGGCTTTGGGCCACGCTCGACATTACAATCCCCCAGAATCCTCCTTGTTTACCACTTGACAGGGGGCTTCATTTGGGACGAGGCAGGTTGGAGCTTCCAACTCCCAAAGGTTGCCACAGACCGGCACACGTGCACCCATGTGCACACGTGGACTGGCACGCAGGCGATTTGCCCATAGGAAGGACTCACCCCTGTGTTACAGAACGCTGAGATGCTCAATGGCTGGAAGCAGGGGAGAGCATGGCCTGAACACAAGGTCTGGTTAATAAAGGGCGTTTGGACTTTTCTGGAGAAGGCGTGGGATCTGGGCCCTGGCTGGTCCTGAGCCCTGACAAGCTGGTATTTCTTCACCCACACGACAGAGCTTCTGCACAGATCCACAGCCCCAGCCTCCACGCCAGATGCTGAGGTCAGGCAGGCAGCTCAGATTCCTGCAGCTCCTATTGCTATCACTGGGATTAGCACAGGGCACGGCGGCCGGAGCCCGGGGCTAGCGTGGCCTTCTCCTTTTCCAGCTTGGCTGCCGTTATGTCTTTGCAAGCACTTATTTTTTAAAAGCGACTTTTTGCTCTCTTGCAGGCATGTCTTCCCCCGATCTTTCTCTCCGCCTCTGTTTCTCCTCCTTTTGTGCTCTGCCCACCATCGTCCTCATGTGTGAGGTAGCCAGCTCATATTCTTGAATTTTCCTGGCTTTGAAATCAGGAAAATGTTCCACCATAGGCAGGAAAGACACCACCACCGTCTTGTTCTGCTTACTACCTGAAGCCCAGTCTGTAAAGGGAAGGAAAGGAAGCTTGCTGCTTCTAGGATGGCAGAGGAGCCCCATGGGACAGAGAGAGGAGGGGGATAAACTCAGTTCCCTCTCTCCAAACAAGAGACAAATTGTGATTTAACAGTGTTAATGTTATAGAATTATGAGTTTGATTAAAGCAGTGATCAGTTAGCAAGAATACAGGCCTGCAAGTCTAGTTGTTTATGTGTTCAGCAAACACAAATTGGTGATTCTTCTCCCTTGCAGATTCAGTTGACTTTGATAAGAACTTGGCCATTCATTTGTCCTAAATGCATTACTGCAATATTTCACCAATAATCTTGTATGAATGCATGCAGGTGCAGTGAAAAGGACAAGCCACATTTTGTATAAAGAAAGATAAAATAAAATGTGGAGACGTGATAGATGACAGAAATATTACACATGTACTCCTCATTGTGAAGTTACTATATGGATTTTTTTTAAATGATACTGGGGGTGCTGAACCTAGGGCCTTGTGCATACTTTGCAAGCACTCTGCCACTGAGCTGTACCCTCAGCCCCTTTTTTATTTTTATTTTTAACTGAGATAGGGTCTCTGGCTTTGAATCTATAGTCCTCCTGCCTCTACCTCCCAAGTTCCTGGGATTACAAGGGTGCATTACCTCACCCACAATACATGGATTTCTTAAACAGAGATACTCATATAGGAGCTTAAAAGTTCTTTGGACATTTATGGATAAAATGAAATGATGCCTAGGATTTGCCTAAAATACTCCAGCAACAACCAAAAATTATCTGTATGTGTGTGTTGGGGGAGAAAAAGATAAGCAGAGGAAATATGATCGTCTACTGTTTAGAATTGTTGAAGTTGGGTGATAGGAACATGGAGGTTCATTGAACTATCCTATCTTCTTTGTGTGTATTGGAAAATTTCCACAATATATATTTTCCCCATACCTCTAAAAACATTCCCTGGAGACAATTAGGTAAACTATGAAGTGAGAGATAAGCAAGAGACTCAAAGTTTGAAAAGAGAAGATATAGAAGAAACGCAGAATGGCCCAGGTAGATAGATGAAGTACATGAGCAAGGAACTTGTATAAAAGAAAAAAAAAAAGGACATTTCATAAAACTTGAACATCGGTTCACTAAAACAGTTCAAGAAATTTAAGCAAAAGCAATTGGATACTTCTTTTTTAAAATTTGACCCAAAGATTATACATATTTATGGAGTGCTATGTATCATTTTCATACATGTATACATTTTACGGTGTTTAAATCAGGTTAAACCTATCTATCTTCTTAAGCATTGATCATTTCTTTGTGGTAAAAATTCAAAATCTTTTCTTCTAGGCTTTTTGAAATGTAGAGTTCACTTTCATGTGCTGCACTCTCTGAGGACCCAGGTTTGATCCCCAGCACCACAAAAATGGGAGAAGGATGTGGCAATCCACTCCTGAAGGAATCTCAAATGAATCAGGCATTGAAAACCCTGAGGATCACTATGAGTCAGACCCAACTCAATGGCACCTAACAACAACATAGTGATTCTACTGGGCAATGGAAGACCAGAACTGATTTTTCCTGTGTCATGGCAATTTAGTACCTGCTGACTGGACCTTCCACACTATCTCCCCCTTCCCTCCCCAGCTTCTGGTAACCACTGTCCTGTCCTCCATTTGAATGAGATCGACTCTCTCAGATACCTCATTTGAGTGAGATCAAGGCATAGGAGTTTCTATGTGTGGGGCTTGTTGGACGCCAGTCTCTTCTCAGTCAACAACCTAAGGAGTCTGAGTTCCTAACCTCAGGAAGCTTCCGTTTGCAGGCTCCCCTACGCAGCTCCACAGAGTGCAGATGGGGACAACTTTCTGGAAGCAAATGAGCAATGTGATTTCAGCAACCTGAAGCTTTTTCCTACTCATGGAGCCACTGGATCCACTTCTAGGAATTTTGCCTAAGGAAACAAATGAAGATCTGCTCAGCGATTTGTGATTTATGCAGACAATGGCTGTCCTGACATTATTCAGAGGACAGAACACTTGGAGATTGCCCAAATTCCCAACAATAAGCTACTAGTTAGGTAACTTCCTGGTAATTAATTTGTGTGTCTATTCTGTAGCCATTTATCAAGATCCCTGTACGTGCCAGACACAAGGGACGCAGAGATGAATCAGATAGTCCCTATCCTCAAGGAGCTGGCAGGGTGTGGGGACACGGACAGATAGCAGGTGACATAGGCTATTTATATGATGGAGCATACTGCAGATATTAGAAACAGAGGTAGCAAGGGACTGCTTTGCTTTCAGATGTTTACATAAAAATATAAAAGAAGTCATATGCAAACTATAAATAGATTTACCCCTGATTTCTGGGATAATGAGTGATTAATTTTCCTAAGATTTTTTCCCTCTAGCTCAATTTTTTTTCTAATCGAAAGATTTTTTTTTTTTTTTTTTTTGCGGTATTGAGGGGCTGAACCCAGGGCTTTGCACATAATTTTTGCACATGCATAACCACTGAGCTGCACTCCCAGCCACTTTTTAAAATTTTTTTATCTTGAGACAGAGTCTCACTCAGTTACTCAGGCTGCCTCTGCCCTCAAACTTGATATCCTGTTCCCTCTGCCTCCTGAGTTGCTGGGATTACAGGCATGTGCCACTGTGCCTGGCAAAAGAGATAATTTTATATTTAGAAAAAAATAATCATAAGAATGGGAATGGAGCTACGTTTAATGAGTGCTTATTATATGCCACATAGATTTCCGGGTCCTGTACACAGACATACAACATGTACATAAATATATAACAACGCATACATGATATACACAAGCTCATTTATTTCACAACTTAAAAAAGACTTTTCTTTCCCCCAGTATTGAAGGGTTGGACCTAGGGCCTTGTACATGCTAGCCAAGCATTCCACTGCTGAGCTGTAACCACAGGCCCTTTTTTTTAGTTTTTATTTTTGAGACAGGGTTTCAGTAAATTGTGTAGTCTGGCTCTGGCCTTGAACCTGTGATCTTCCTGCCTCAGCCTTCTGAGCAGCTGGGATCATAGGCATATGCCTTGGCACCTGGCTAGACCCAATTTTTTTATTTTTATTTTTAGTAAGTTATATATTCACATGACCCCCAAATCAAAATAATATATAAAATAATATATAATGAAGAATCTCATTCTCACTCCCACCCTTCTATCCTCTTCCACTATCTTTATATAGATATAATCACTGTAATTAAGTTCTTGTGAGTTGTTTAAGCCAGTAAAATATTGTTTTATGTTCTTCCTTTCTTATGTAAAAGGTAGCATGTTATACGAACTGCTTCCTATATTTTCTCACCAAAATAAAGTCTGCCCTTTATAATTGTGGGGAGTAAAGAACTTCTTCATTTTTAAAACACTTGCACAGTATTCCACAGAATGCAGCTGTAATCTGGCTGGTCATTCCCTGGTTCTGCTGCAAATGAGGTTTGCAACTATTTTTCTATTAGTCTATACGGCGTCTGAAAAATAAGATCTGGTTCAAATATGGAACTTGCAATTTTTCCCTTATTAGTCTGAATGATTTATGAAAGGAAAGGGTCAGGTTCAAAAAAGCAACTTGTACTTGTCCCATTTTATAAATGAGGGCAGAAGTCTTGGAGAAATTCTGAATTGGCCAATGTCACACAGCTGGTAAATGATGGATCCAGACCCCACTGCCAAGCCTGGCAGAGTCTGAGCCCATGATTCTTCCAGTCTGAGCCATACTGAGAGGTAAACATACCAGACATAATGGAGGAATGTAGAGAGAACTGAGAGTGTGCACAAAATGGCAAATTATTAGTTTATTAGAATTAATTTGGAATAGAAGAGGAAACAAAGGAGGCCTCAGGTTAATTATGAGCAGGAAAACTCATGGGTAAGGACTAGGGAGAGGGTGATCAAAAGACCCAAAGGACTTTGGTAGTGATCCACACCCACTGGAATCAGGAATTTGTTGTTCATGAGCAAGAGAAGTCCTGTGTGGGGCACTGATTAGCAGTCTTTTTTCAAGCTCAAGGAGAAGTCATTGTCTACTCAAGATCCTTCAGTGTGGGGTTTTCCTGGACTGGTCTGGTTTCTGAGGCCTGACCTTAGCTGGAGGTCTGGTGAGGGGGCAGGGTGAGTGATGTTGGAGCTGTTGGTAAGGGGTCACATAGGGGTCTAGGATGATGGCTCCATTTGTCTGGGGACCATAGTGGTCCTCATTCCCTGCAGTAAATGCTAACGGGGCCCCTGAGATAGTTAGAAGTGGTGAGTCTGGATGTCCAGATGGACATCTTCTCAACTTCCTTCATCAAAGAGAGGTCATGGGTTTATACGCAAGATCCACCTCATTTTCCTCCACTCTCGGGTGTAATGAGTGGGTGAGGCTGAACCATGGGTGGGGTTGCCAGATAAAATGCAAACATCCAGTTACATTGGAAGTGTAGATAATCAACATGTGATTTTTTTTAGTATTTCATGTGATATTTTTATTTGAGAAATCTGGCAACCCTACCAGAGTGGCTCAGCTTGGGCATTCCTGCCAGCATGCAACCTTTTTCTGCAGCCCTTCACCCATTATAGGGAAGAATATGGAGGGGAGAAGGGTTAAGGAGGTTCTGCTAGGCCTTCAGGCCACTTCCCTTGTTTGGCTGTAGGTAAGTCTATTTAGTTGTAACAGTAACATGATTTCCATATAAGTATTTATTAATTTATCTATCTCTATATTAAACTACCTATCTCCAAATAGTTTTAAGGTTATAAAAGTAAAATATGTTCATTGTAGGAAGGATAGATATAAATCAATATATATGTATACATGCACACAAAAATGTAATAATACATTTAATTTTGCTCGGCTCTGACAGAGAAAATATTAAACTGCTACCGAGAGAACCACTAGACTCCAGACAAATGCTTTTTTCACAATGAGAGAAGTCCATTTCTTTGAAAAATCTCTAAATTTAATTTGTAAAAGCAGGATACTAATAAAAGCACAAAATAGAATGGGCAAATTATCGTATATATTTAAGAAATGTAATGAAATATAAATGTACTAAACTCTAGTTAAAAGAATTATCAAGCTAAATTTAAAAATCCATTATTTGTCAATATATCTTAATAAAGTTGGAGGTAAAATCCATACATATTCATCTTTCTAGAAGCTCACTAAATCAAAGGACATGAAAAGGCTGAAAATAAAGGACAGCAAAAGATATTTGTAAAATAATAAAAGCTATATATATACTATTATATATACTATATATATACCATATATGTATACCATATATATTTTATGTTATTGTTGTTAGGTGCTGTTGAGTCAGTGTCTGACTCATAGCAACCCTCATAGGGTTTTCAGTGGCTGACTGGTTTGGGATTGCCTCGGGAGTGGATTGCCAGGCCCTTCTCCCATTTTGTGGTGCTGGGAATTGAACTCAGGAAGAATTGAACTGGGAATTGAACTTGGGACCTCAGAGACTGCAGCGCAGCGCTCTACCAACTGAGCTAAATCCCAGCCCACATATACTAGTATATATAATATATATATCTTATATATTATATATATACACTAGTGTATATATTATATACACTATATTATATATATAGTGTACGATAATTTGTACATATATATATTATATATATACTAGTGTATATATATATTATATATATACACTAGTGTATATATTATATATAAGATATATATATTATATATATACTAGTATATGTGGGCTGGGATTTAGCTCAGTTGGTAGAGCGCTGCGCTGCAGTCTCTGATATATATATATATATTTTATATATACTAGTATATAGTATATACTATAGCATATATATATACTAGTATATATACTATATATATAGTATCTGTATAGCATATATACTATATATACTATACAGATACTATATATATAGAATATATACTATACTGTAGTATATATAGTATATAGTGTATAGTATATAGTATATAGATACTATACTATATACTATATACTATATACTAGTATATACTATACTATATAGTATATAGTATATAGTATTTATAATATATATACACACCATATATAGTGTACATATGCTATATATAGTATATACATAGTATATATGATATATAGTCTATACATACTATATATTATTAAGAATCAGCAACATAGAGTTCCAATGTAGTAAAATGAGAAACAGAAAAGTAAAAATAATTGTAAAGCTCCATATATTTTGAAGAAAAACACATTTCTAAATTACTCATAGCCTGCAGTGGTATTACTGTGGTGTCCGATCCCGTCACATCTTGGAAGCTAAGCAGGATCAGACCTGATTAGTACTTGGATGGGAGACCTGGGAACTCCTATAGGCTTGGGAGAAGGACCTGGACACCCACTCCCCCAAAATAATCTGCCCTTGAAAACTCTTTGAATAGCAGAGCAGCAGTAACAATACTGTTTTGCCTATTGTATATAGGGTTGCTATGAGTCGGATGGGCTGGGATTTAGCTCAGTTGGTAGAGTGTTGCTCTGTAGTCTCTGAGGTTCTGAGTTTGGTTCCTAGCACTGAAAAAACAGGAGAAGGATGGGGCAATCCACTCCTGAGGCAACCCCGAAACAATCAGCCATTGAAAACCCTATGAGGGTTGCTATGAGTTGGACATGACTCCACAGCACCTAACAGCAACAACAACATGAGTTGGATACTGATTCGATGGCACCTGACAAGAACAACAACAAAGAACTCATGAGTCAAAAAAGAAATCAAAAAGACTATTTAAAATTCTTAGAATGGGGAAGAGGCACTCAAATCTGTTAAGGTCCATATATTATCTCCAAAATCAATTAAGTCAAGCAGGAGAGGAAATAAAGCCACCAGCAATCCATACCTTCACATTACCAAGAGACAAAGACTACCATGACTTAAGTAACTATAAGTTGAGAAATAAACACGTGTTCCAATGGAGTGCCTGTCACCTCTGCAGATCTGCAAGTAGAGAATGTTCAAGAGAGAATCTGTGAAAAGAGCAATAGAACAGGCATAGACAGAACTCTTGCCAAATTGCTCCCAGGAAAAGAAAGTCCAACAGTAAGTGTCAATACCAAACACAGGTAGAGGGCCATAGTAGTTCACAGCATCAGCCAAGGGGAAAGAAGCTTGAAAATGATCAGGACTGGAACTGGCAAACTTAGAGAGGAGCAAGTTCTGTGAAATGATCAGATAAATAGAGATAAATAAGGAATCTTATAGTATTCATGGCAATATTGGAAAAAATGTGAGAGGAAAAATACTGATCCTGCAGAGCTGAAAAAGAACAAGATACGCCAACCTTTTCCGCTCTCCTTATTTTCATCCACAAAGACCCTGCACTTCACTAAACTAACAGAAGAAGGTACTCTCAAGCTATGATCTCTATGTAAACAATATACAGGAATAGAAAAACAATTAAAAATCCAGCCAAATCTATATAAAACTACTAATTTACTAAGTTTATAAAAGTCTTCCTCTAAGAAACACCCACAAGGTAGAAGAAACTGATAATGCAATGTTCTGATCTGAATTCAATACATTTAGCAAAGCATTTGGGGATAAAAAAAACCCCACAGAACTAGAAATCCAAAAACAGAAATGAACAAAACATGAGAAGAAATGCAGCAAGAGCTGACCAAGCTCAAGAAACAAAATGAAGAGAAGAGCAACAGAATTTCGTATATAAAGAATAAATTAAAAAGTGTTCAAGAAGAAATATATTCAAGCAAAACTTTAAAAAGGAACACTGAAGAAAGCCAGAAAAACAACCAATGCAGCCAAAATCAAGATAGTGAAATAAGGAAAGAAGTAAAATTTTTCTGAGAGAAAGTGATTGAAATGAAGGATGGGCAAAGAAGGTTCAGTCTACATATAATTGGAGTCCCTGGAAGAAAAGAAAAATAAAACATACCACCACCAACATCAACAAGTTAAAATTATATCCAAGAAACATTCCATAAATATGAGAAAGTGAATAATATTAAAAGAGCTCATCATGTTGCCAAAAACTGTGAGGAGTCATATTCTTTCTTACTTACAAGCTAACAAGTTAGTTTGCCACAGTTTTATAGATGCCAGTAGAAAACAGAAAGCTCCTATGTCAAAGAGAAGTAATTATTAGTTATGGCAGTACCCAAAACATTGCCATTTTTATATTGATTTTGTGAGCGCCAACATCCACAGGGTGATAAGAGAGCTATTTGGCATTTATTGTTCTGTTATGCTAGATGGTAAACATATCTTTATGAAGAAGAACGTGGCATCATGATTGAAGGAAGGCTCATTAACAACTCGTATTATGCAGATGACACAGCTCTGCTTGGTGAAAGTGAAGAGGATTTGAAATATTTACTGATGAAGATCAAAGAACATAGCCTTCATTAAGGGTTGTGCCTCAACATCAACAACAACAACAAAAAATCCTTACAATTGGGTCAGTAAGCAAATTCATGATAAATGCAGAAAAGATTGAGGTTATCCAAGATTTTCTTTTACTTGGTTCTATAATCAACACCCATGGAAACAGCAGTCAAGAAATCAAAAGATGCATTGCATTGAGAAAAGCTATAGCAAAAGATCTCTTTAGAGTATTGAAAAGTAAAGATGTCACATTGAAGACGAAGGTGTACCTGACACTTGCCATGGTATTTTCAGTCACATCTTATGGTTGTGAAAGCTGGACATTGCATAAGGGAGACAGAAGAAGAATTAATGCTTTTGAATTATGGGGCTGGAGACAAATATTGAATATACTATGGACTGCCAAAAGAACCAACAGATCTATCCTAGAAAAAGTGCAACCAGAGTGCTCCTTGGAAGCAAGAATGGCCAGACTGTGTCTTATGTATTTTAGACATGTAGTCAGGGGGGACGACCCCTGGAGAAGGACATCATGTTTGGGAGAGTGGCAGGTCAATGAAAAAAGGAAAACTCTCCACTAGATGGATTGACACAGTGTCTGCAACAATGGGCTTAAACATAATTAAGATCATGTGCCTGGTACAGAATTGAGGAGTATTTTGTTCTGTTGTACATAGGGTCACTATGAATCGGACCTGACTCAACAGCACCTAACAACAACAAGTATATATTTCCTTTATCCTTAAGGGAGATACTAGTTCTAGCCTTTGAGGGTGATTGCTATAGAATCTTCTGTGGAAGAGAGTCTAGTGCCTCACTTGCAATATATAGGGAAATGTGAGCAACCCATGGAGAATTGTCTTCCAACACTTATTTGGTATATTGTCCCAGAATGATTAAATTTCAAATATCAAACCTATATTATTAAAACTATAGACTTTAAAGACTAAGAAAAATCCTTAGGGCTTCTAGGCAAAACTATGAAATCACTTAATGCACATAAAAATTCAGCTTTTGTCAGCCTTTTCTAGAACAAGATAGAAAGGAAGGTAGCAATGGAATGCCTTTATTTGGAATTGGGGTCATTGCAGTTAAAGTTGGCTCAGTTAATTTGAGGTTATGCTGGATTACGGTGGGACCTCCATCCAATATGACCAGTGTGATTATAAGAAAAGAGATGAAGAGACACAGACACAGGGGAGGAAGACATGATGTGACACTGGAGATAGGAAATGAAAAGGTGTAGCTGGAAAAGCAAAGGGTTGCTGACAAAGAACCCAGAGGGGAGGGAGAGACAAGGCAGAGCTCTTCCCTACATCCTTTAGAAGGAGGACGGCCTTGCCCATGCTGTGATTTCATGCCTCGAGCCTCCAGGAAAAATTCTGCTTTTTGAAGCCACTCTGTCTATAGTACTTAGGACAGCCCTATAGAACTAACCCAGATAGATAATTCCTCAAGATAAAAGGTATAAAATCCTAAAATCAGAATCCTACTGGATAGGGCAATACTGAAGGTCTTCCCAATAAAGCAAAGGTGCTTATTATCTTTAATATGATTAAATGATGTCCTTGAGATATTTGTTGTTGTTAGGTGCCATTGTGTTGGGTCTGACTCATAATGACCCTCTGTACAACAGAACAAAATACTTCCCAACACTGTGCCATGCCTAGCACTATGACAGTGTTTCTCTGCTATTCATAGGGTTTTTAATGTGGATTTTTTTTCTGAGGGGATTACTTTGGGAGTAGACTGTCATGACCTTCTCCCATGCTTAAGATATCAGCCAATATAATTGTTGTTGTTAGGTGCTGCTGAGTCAGGTCTGACTCATAGCAATTCTATGTACAACAGAATGAATCACTCCCTGATACTGTGCCATGCCTGACACAATGTCAATGCTTCTCTGTTATTCATAGAGTTTTCAATGGCAGATTGTTTCAGGATTGCTTTGGGAGCGGGCTGCCAGGTCCTTCTCCCATTTCTGTGGTGCTGGGGATCAAACCCAGGGCCTCAGAGAGCACATAGCAGCACACTACCAACTAAGCTAAACCCTAGCCCCAGCCAATGCCATTAGATAAGAATAAGCATTTATTGGCATAAGCATTAAAAAAAAAAAGGTAAAACTCTCTCTGCATACACTTACCATTAAGAGCCAACAATCATACTCCTGGACATTTAACCTAGAGAATTGAAAACATACATTCACACAAAAACCTGTACATGAGTGTTTGTAGCAGCTTTATTTGGAATAGCTACAAACTGGAAAGTACTGGGATTTAGCTCAGTTGGTTGAGCGCCACTCTGCAGTCTTGGAGATCCCAAGTTCGATCGCCAGCACCGCAAAAATGGGAGAAGGATATGGCAATCCACTCCCCAGGCAATCCCGAAACAGTCAGCCACTGAGAACCCTATGAGGGTTGCTATGAGTCAGACATGACTTGACAGCACCTAACAACAACAACAACAACAAACTGGAAACAACCAAAACATCTTTCAGTGGGTGAATGGTTAACCATTCTATAGTGTATCATCCCACATGCAATTATTCACAATAAAAAGAAACAAACTCTTGACGTATACTCAACTTGAATGCACCTCAGTGGTATTTTATTAAGTGAGGAAAGACAATCTTAGAACATCAGACACTGTATGATTAATTCCACTGGTATATTCTTGATATGACCAAATCAAACATTGTTCTTTGGAAAGACTAAGATGCATAAACATAGGGCAAGTTTGATTAAGAAAAAAGCAAGAAAGCACAAGTGAAGCATATTATTAATGTAAAAAAGGAAAAACTCTAGACATTGAAGATATTTAAAAGGTAATAATAAGCAAATATCATGAATAACTTTATTACTACTGACTTGAAAATTTAGACAAAATAGTCAATTTCTTAGAAAGTGGTACTCTCCAATACTGACACAAAGAGAAATAGAGACCCAAAGTTGTCTCAAGCTCATTGAAGTACAGTCTATCCTAGTTAGTACTTATTTCCTATACCATTCCCACAAACACTGAATTAATGAACATGGAATTGGTCATTGCTCTAAGAGGAAAATATAGGATCAGGTTCCTGTGAGCTCCTGGTCATAACATTCCCACCAATTGGAATTCTGATTGCCTTATGTAGGTTCATTTGTCAATGTCCTTTTTAAACAAGACAGTCTTGTCAATGTTGAAAACCTGTTCTTCCACATAATCATTCCCTGTGTAACACTGAGCAGGAATTTTAAAAAATCTGTCTCTTCCTTAACTATAGACCCTTCCATGACTGCAAATTTAATATTTTCACATCATATTGTGTTTTGGAATGTGTGATCTGGCTCATACTAGCAGAGAAGAGTTTAACATTTTTCTGACCAGCATAACATGGCCATAATTTCTTTGGTTTTCAGCCTCACAACAATGTTGTTACCTACATTTTTCAGAAGATCTATTGTTATCTCGTGATTCCATGGTTCCACGAATTTAATTACTTTCCATCTTTCCTGTAACTTCATCTTACACCACAGATGTTCCTTAGCAGTTTCTGGAGTAGTCTCATTCACAGCTCAATGAATTTCCTCTTCTTTTTTTTGAATGTACTGAATTGTTGATTCATTAACATTGAGCTCACACACACAACAACTGTACTACATAGGCCTGAGTTAAATTGATTTGACACATGTATTTTTTCTGTACGGCACATCACAGCTTTCTTATTTAAGAGCACTAGACAGCATTTCAGCACTATGCTTGGGGGGCATTTTAAACAATCAAATCACTTTTTAAAAGGCCCCTAAATATAAAATATGGCACTAAATAGATTGTGAGAAAGATATGGTACAGTCTGAGAGCTAAAACAAGAAAGGAGGGCATTGCTTGGTTTGACGTAAGCTGGGATGTTCCTGTTGGGTGACTCAAATTTTTCACCACTCAGTGCTTGCCCACAAATGACCATGAAATTGCCCAGCTCTTGATTTTGGGATTACAGACACTTTTCATTGAGTAAGCAAATTCTCAGAGACACAACCCACAAATAATGAGAATCAATAGCAATTGAATCAGTAATTTAAATTCTATCAGATTAAAAAAAAAACCCAAAAAGGAAAAAAACAAACCAATCTCACTTGATTTTATAAGCAAGTCACCATGCTTTTCTGTACTATCAACTGTTCCAGAGAAGGGAGGAGGATGATTCCGTAACGTATTTTATGAGACTGGTATTTCCTTGATCCTAGACAAGATAAGCATAGCACAATTTAGGGAAAAAAAAAAAAAGCCTGACAAGCCAATAGTACTCAAAAAGTTAAAAATTTAAGCAAAATACTGGAAATCTAAAACCAACAGACAGTAAGAATTAACACCTTGTCAAGCTACTTTATCCTAGGAATGCATGACTGACTTAAAGGTATAAAACCATTTGTGAAATTCACTACAGTTACAGACAAAGATGGGAAAAGCATATTATCATCACTCATGTATTCAAAATACATTCAGAAATTATTTGGAATATGTATGGTTATTCAAAACACCTATCAAAAGCATTACACAGTTTGGTGCAGTATTAGATGCAATGCATTTAAAATTAGGAATAGGATAAGCCTGCCTCCATTCACTACTTTTATTCAGCATTTCATTGGAGTTTCTGGTTTACAAAACAAGACTAGAAAAAGAAAAGAAAAATAATTGTAAAGGAAGACAAGAAAATTATTATTTGAAAGTAATGCAATCATCTATATAGGAACATCAGAATTAATATGATAGGTGGTTGTTAGAGAGTCCATATACAAAAATTAAATTCATTCCTATTTACCAACGTTGACTACTCAGAAAATACAATTTAAAAAGTACCATTTTCAGTAACAACAACAATAAAAATGTAAGGTATAAGAGAATAAATCTAAGAACAAATGCTTGTGACCTTTCTAAAGAAATTATTAAACTTTATTGAAAGACATTGAAAGGTTCCTAAATAAATGGAGTGATAAATCACATTCATGAATAGGAAAACTCAATATCATAAATATAAATTTTCTCTACAGTATTCTATAAATCAGATTCTGTATAGGGTTTTCTTTGGAATTTGCCAACCTGATTCTAAAATTTACATGGAAGAACATTTATCCCAGGTAATAGGGTAAGACTGGGCACAAAATAGTTAAAATAATTTTAAGAAAGAATAGTGGTAAACACATCCTTGCACATAACAAAACTTCTTTAAAGGTTATAGTAATAGAGACAGTGTGTCATTGGTGCAGGACCAAACAAATAAATGAATGGAACACAGAGCTCAGAAGTACACACACACACACACACACACACGTATATACATGGAAAACTTGTGTTAGGACAGAGGTGACATTATGATTAATGGAGGAAGGAATGACTATTCAATTAATAATACAGGGCCAATTATTTTTTACATGGAAATAACATAAAATTGAGTTTCTATTTGCCAGTAAAAGCAAAGACTTTTCCAGATGGATTTGAAGTGACAATGATAAAGCACAACTTCAAATATTTTAGAAGAAGAGGCAGATAAAGTTTATGGTCTTCGGGTAGGGAAGGATTTCTTAAGCAAAACACAATAAGCACAAAATTTAATGGGAAATATTGGTGACCTCAGCTATGTTATAATTAAAAGGTTATGATTGTCCAAAGATTATATGAAAGTGAACTGGAAGACAGAGAAGATAATTTGCAATACATTCAAAGGATAAAGGATTCTAGCCAGACCCTTGAAATAACTTCTGCAAACCAAAAACAAAAGGACAATAAAAAATTGTTGTTGTTGTTGTTAGGTGCTGTCCGAGTCGGTATCCGACTCATGGCGACCCTCATAGGGTTTTCAATGGCTGACTGTTTCGGGATTGCCTTGGGAGTGGATTGCCAGGCTCTTCTCCCATTTTTGTGCTGTTGGAAATTGAACTCAGGACCTCAAAGACTGCAGCGCAGCACTCTACCCACTGAGCTAAATCCCAGCCCAGTATAAAAAATTGGCAAAAGGTATAAATAAGTCATTTCCAAAAGCTGAAATCAAATAGAAAATGAACCTAGGAAAATATGCTCAACCTTAGTAGTGATCAAGTTCCTCAATTATCTCTGGTTGTCTAAAATGCCATCCCAAACTGAGTGGCTTTGGAAATCACTGTTAAAATGGTAAGCTAATTTTCAGTGTTCTGTGGCTTAGAAATTTGGAAAAAGCCTGGTGAGAACAGCTTCTCTCTGCCCCACACAGTCAGCTGGACCTGGAGGTGCAATATGGCTTCTTCAGCCCCCTGCCTGGCACCCAGCTTGGATGATGAGCAGCAGGATGCCAGCTGGAATGACTCAACTCGGGTTATGCAACTGGGCTCTCTGTTCTCTTTTGGCTCATTTCTCAGCTCTCAGGGCCACTCCCTCCACAGGTCACCCTTCCACGTGACCTCTCACTGCGATCTCTCCAGATGGCCTCCCAAGCGCTTGTATGTCTTACATGCTGACTTGAGACTCCCAAGAACACAGAACTAGAACCTGGCAGGCTGTGTAGAGGCTTCGGCTCAGCTCTGCCCCTGCGTCATTGCTGCCATAGTCTGTTGGTGAAAGCAGATCCCAGGACAGTCCCGATTCAAGGAGAGAATTTATAGAAGAACAAAAATGCTGGGTTGTATGATTCATTGAAAGGCCACCAAATTAACAGTCTAACACATAGGAGAAATGCAAAACAAAACCACGATCAGATAAAATGTCACGCCCATGAGGGTGGCAAGAAGCAAAAAGGAGCACCAGGGATTATGAAGATGTGTGAGGAAGCTGGTAAACTAGGCACACACATCAATGGAGATGATTCTGCAGCCATAAGTTTGAACGATGAAGCAATTTGTAGGAAACAGATGTCCAATACAATACCATGCGCACCACATTTTAGAAAATGTAAAACAACACTGTTTTGTTACGGGTACAAAAACATCGTCAAACCTGGGGGCGAGGTACACAAAAACCAGATTGTAGTTATGGAGCAGAACCTGAGTTGAGGAAATGGTATAGAATCATTCAACAACAAGAACAAGCAAGCCACTGAGGAATTCAGTAACTGGGGGTGTGGTTTCTGGTGGGTAATAACAACTCCAGAGTGCCAAGAGGACAGGCTAGGTGGGTGGGGGACAGCAGATGATGAGAATGAGAGGTGGGTGGGGCTAAGACAGGGTGGGTATTTCTCCACCTAGGAGGCAGGGTGACCAGGCTTATCATGCGGAGGAACATGTTGTCATGATTGTTCTAGAAAATGCTCCAGTAGCAGAGCTGAAAAGGCTGGCTGGAATGCTCACAGCTCACAGCAGAAACTTTGCTGTGGGAAGCCAGGTAGGAGGTGGGGATTCAGGCTTGGTCATGAGAACAGGATGGGGGTGCTGGAGCACCTGGGACTGAGTATCCTTTCCACATTAGGGGCCCACCTCATGGAGCCACTAGTGTGGATCTGAGGCTTGATCAAGGCTCTGTATCCGATCTGGAATGTCATAGGAGGCAGCCGTTTGTAGCAGGCTTCTAGCCATGACACCTGCCCAGCCATCTTCCTCCACCCACTCCTGATGCCCAGCTTGAAAGCTGACTGCATCTACTTCACTAGGCCCCTCACCAAGGCTGCTTCATCACTGAAACAATGCCCTCCCCAGCTCTCCCTTCCTCCTGCTGCTCTTCCATCAAAATCACAACCCTAGCACAGGAAGTCTTCCTTTTCCAGCCCCTTCAGTTTAGAACCTTGCCCCCCATGGCACCCCCCCATCCCCAGAAGAAAAGTGTTGAGGTCAGAGGCAGAGTCTGGAAGCCATGGTTTTCTTTGTGAAGCTCTACATGGACCATGCTGACCTGCTCGTCCGTACCTGTGGGTGTCGGTGGAGCGTGACGGCCTCACTCCAGCCATCCAGGCACATGGCCAGTCATGCTCCGAATCCCAGTAGGAAAGAACCAGAGCCCTATTCATTCTGGAGATTTAGTTATACGTAGCTCAATTATAGATTAGGGGAAGGATCTGCTGTCCAGGCTGATGGCACATTGTCAAAGAGGACAAGAGGGCTCCAAGGGAAGAGAAATATCACACTAACACAGAAAGGGCTCCATACAGTTGCCAGGAGGTCTTTCAGTCTTGGAGAGAAGGAAGCACTGAGCTGCACTGCAACATCCGCCACCATAGTTCCCTGGGGACACCTTTAGGGTCTCACTGAGGAGACACTCAGAAGATCAAAGTGAGAGAATTCTGCTTACCTTCTGCCAGCCACAAGGGTGGTAAATTAGGGAGGATCATTTCACTAAGGTCCCAAGCAAGTGTGCCCTGAGAAGGAAGGGAGAAGGGCTCAGTGGAAGGACACGTACTCCTGCCCACACATGGACAGCCTAAGTGGTCCATGAGCGGGTGGTGAGTGGGTACATCCAACTCTAGCAATATCTGAATAGTGATGGCAGGGACCCCAGAGTATTCGAGGAGCTGCAGGCAGGAGCCTCCTAGGGCTTCTCTGCTGGAGGTGGTGAGGGTGGGGACCAAGGATGAAACCCCTTGAGGAAAGCAAAGCTGGGTGTGTGGCTTAGTGAGCTCCATGTGCTCTTCCCATGGCAGCCGGCTCTGAGCGGCTCATGTGGAACTTAACCAGTGTGTTCCAGATCCTGTTCACCAACTCCTAGACCCTCCCTGGAAAGGGGATCCAAATGTCAGGCAAAGACTATGTGTCACAAAGCAGAAAGAAAAAGATCTCACCAGAAAGGTACTGCTTACTTATACAATCTTTAATGATTCTAGTGTAGTTTATCCTCTATTTGGACAGAAATATCCAACCTTTATCTATTTCTTAAAAGTACATAGAATAAAATGGCACCCTTTATAGTGCACAGTTGGGTAAGTTCAGATACCTACTAACACACCCATGAAGTCACCTCCACCACCCAGACAGTGGGCATATTCAACGCCTGGAAGACTTTCTTCATGCCTCATTGAAATTCTTTCTCCCCACCCCCATCCCTGCCTTTCCCACCGCTGCCTGGAGACTTTCTCCAATCATTTAACAGGAGCAATCACAGGCTGAATCTATTTGTTTCCTGTCCTTCAGGGACAGTCCTTCCGTGTTGCCCAGCATCTTGAGTGCCATTTTTTCATGTATTTTGATCAGGCTTTTAGTTGGTTCAACTCATCGGTTGAACCTGGGCTCTGTCCCTCCATGTTGAATGGAGAAAGAATTCCAACCTGCTCGTCTTGATAGATTCTCTGTGACTTGATTACCAATCAGTGCGTTTTCTCTTTCAGTTCAGAAAGGCTGAGTAGAGCTGTGGCTGATCACCTTGAGTATTCATTAAGTGGAAGATACTTTGGTTCACCCAGTCATTCAAATTTGAGACCTTCCCCTGTCCAGCTCTCTCTTTGGTATTGGGGATACAGTGGAGAGCAAGACAGGCACCCTCCCTGACCTCAGGGCAACCACTATTGAGTGGAGGAGGCTAACAACTGAACAGGCGATCTCCATGCAGAGAAACAGGGATTGTGTTAGAGGTAAATGCAACATTCTAGGGAATGCATTTCACAGCTGGCAGGTGCTTGGGGGCCTTATTCCACACCCCCTCAGCTCATGTGATTTCAGCTGCAGCTACAATGGAAAGGTCCATGTGAGCTCCACCTCAAGCTTGGAGCCCCACTGCCAGTACACCTTCGCTCTTCTTTGTCTCAGGCCTTCCTTGGAGCTTCTGAACCCCACACAATTGCAAAAGAGTAGCTCAGAGTGTGGTCTGGAGGTGTGTTGTGGGGAAGATAATGGCAGACATCAATCACTAACCAATGGGAGATGAGAGCCATGATAAATGACCCCTTTCTGGTCCCATAGATGGCTGTTCCCCTAGGGGGCACTCTGTGTGCTTCTCAGAGGTTTCTGCAGGCTGGACTCCCACCTCACCAACAGCAATACTTACATTGCTTCCACCTTCGTGACTTGCTCTTCCCAGACTTTCCTACCAACTCTCTAGGATCGTTCCTTAAATAAATTACTTACACCCAAGACCATATCTCAGGATCTTCTTTCAGGGTGACTCAAATTAAGACCTATGTTTATGTGAGTTTAGTACAATCCTGAGAAATTAAGAGCCCACTTTAGAGATGAGAAAATGGAGTCTTGGAGTTTTGCCCAGGTGATGAATTTAGAATGTGGCAAAGCTAGGATTCAAGCACAGATCGTTGAGCTCCAGCCCCACTGTTCATTCCATACCCTGGCTGCTCCCCAAAGGCCTTGCCACCAAGATTGCTGGCCCAGGAGAGCTGTAGTGAGCTTACTGTGAGATCTACAGGGGCCAGATAACAGCAAACCCGCTGGTCAAATGAAATAGCCATTCCTGGGTGCTGGTGTGTGTCCAGGGAGCTTGTGATGACCTAGGAGACAGGGCTGAATGTTTGTGGGGAGACGCAGGAAGTGGGTCTGGAGAAGGGAGCATGGGTTCAGAGCATGGTTTGGGAGGTTAGGAACAGAAAGGTCTTTCCCCAGCAGCAGCAATTACATACTCCTTCCCCAACAAAAGATACCTCAGTTCCTCTGTGTTTCCCATGTACAAAAATTTATACGAGACACAGAAATGATAGTAGAGAGTAGAGACTAAGTTTATTAAAGATAGAGATGATAGACATAGAGTATTAAAGAGAGTCCATCTTCAAGACGTGATGGCAGGCAGTAGTGAAAGGCTACTGCTGCCTAGACCTAAGGTCAGCTGTGATCTTTATAATAGGTTTGCATCTTCAGGGGAAGGAAAGAAATGTTTAAGATCTAGGACTTGTGCCTGGGATGTGTTAATGGATTCCCAGTGTCTTCAATGGACTGAACCCAGAGGAGGGCATTTCAAAAGGTTAGAAATGCAGGCAGCTACTAGTCTTGGTAAGGGAGCAGTATCTGCTAAACAATCTCCCCTTCAATTGCTGGGGGAAAATGTCTCCCAGTCTTTATCAGCCTTTCTGGGTGAATGGAGAGTGAAGAATGAATTTAATTCTGTTTCCTTCTAGGAAGTATGCTGTTTGTAAGGAAATTACCAAGGAAGCTCTGACCACCAGATCAAAGCCTTTGCCTCAGAGGAGGCTCACATGGATATTCATGTCACAGGTGGCCAGGTAGCACATGGCTGGGCTGGGATGGATGGCTGCAGAGGCCTCCAGTCTCCACTTCCTGCTTCCTACGCCACCCATCATGAAGTCCTAGCTTGAGCCAGGTGCCACATATGTACAGGGCGCCGGGGTGCCCTTGAGAAGGACAGACAGATTGCCAGCTAAGGACAGACAGGATGTGGGCTAGTCAGGGAGCCAGGGGCACTCAGGTGGGAGTAGCCAGGGTGCACTATGGAGCACAGAGAAGGGCATCTTGGGCACAAGGCTGGAAATGGCCCCCGCTTGGGGAACCGTTAGCAGGTAGGAGAAGCTGAAGCAAGGTATATTGGGAAGGGGCGGGGGAGGGGATGGGAAGGAGGACTTAGAACTCAGACGATAGGAAGGGAATCGGTCCCTGAGGTTTTGCATGCTTTGCCCACCTAATCTGGGCTTAGCAGTGGGAGCCGCTGAGGGCCTTTATGTAGGTCAGTGGTTCTTAACGTTTTCAGGCAACCGAACCACTTGAAAAGCTTGTCAAACAGACTGTTGGACTCTTTCCCAGAGTGTCTGACTCAGTGGGTCTGGTCTGTGTCCTGAGAATTGGTGTGTCTAATCAGTTGTGGGGGGCTGGGATTTAGCTCAGTGGGTAGAGCGCTGCACTGCAGTCTCTGAGGCCCTGAGTTCAATTCCCAGCACCGCAAAAATGGGAGAAGGGCCTGGCAATCCACTCCCAAGGCAATCCCGAAGCACTCAGCCATTGAAAACCCTATGAGGGTCGCTATGAGTCAGATGCTGACTCGATGGCACCCAACAACAACAACAACAATCAGTTGTGGGGTGGGGGATGGTGCTGTAGGGGCCCATGGGCCTCACCCTACCAAATCAGGTGAAGGATGCGCTCAGGTCTTTTGCTAGGGTGGGCTGGGAGAGGGGCCAACTGGGACAGAGCCATGGGTTAGACGGCAGCTGCTGCTGGAGTGACGCAGGAGTCAGAGGGCCTGAACCAGGTGTGTGGGGATGGGAGGGCGACAGGTAGGAGAAATGTTAAGGATAATGAAGAAGACCACAGAGATTTGAGGCAAAGGTAACACAAAGTCCAAGCGGATCTTATCACGGTCACAGAATCTGAAGGAGTCAGTGCATCCATCCAGGGAGCTGTGTAGAAAGACGCACAGACCCTCCCTGCCCTTGGACCTCTCCTCTCCTCCCTCTCCCAAGCCAGAAGGAAACAGGAGCTGTTCAAAGAAAAGGAAAAAGCTGCAAGAAAGAGAGAGAGATGACAAAGTGAAATGAGAGACCAGCAGAGAACTGACCACCAGCTGGACCCTAGAGAAGAGGAGAGAGGGGCAGACAGTCCGTTGGAGCAGTAGGAGTGACAGAAGACCAGAGCATCCAGCGCTGTGTTGCTCTGGTGGAAGATGAGTGCCCCAAGATGCTAATGGCTTGAAGCAGCCTTGGCAGGGCCAGTTTCCTAGCAGTTAATCAAGTGCTTGCTCCCAGCCCCTGTAGTTCAAGCTTGGTGTTGGAGCAGGGGATGCCTGTAATCAAGGGCTCCCCTGAACTGAACAGCACTTTACCATTTCCCCTACTTTGCTTGGGCTGTTTTCCCAGAGTCCTCCAGCTTGCAGTGCTCTGGGGGCTGAATGGCCATGAACATCCCCGGACCAGACTTCCCAGTGGGGCTCTTCAGGGAGCCTTCATCTAGGACCAGGCCAGATGTTGAACAGGGCTGTCTGGCATGATGATAGTGGCCTCTGCCTGTGGTCTTTTGTCTGTTGCTTTGGTCAGAGCCCTTCCCTCCCTGCTCACCAATGTCCCAGTCCCTGTAGGCACCTTCTGGAGCCCATCCTCCTGCTCCTTACCCTGGTATGCCCAGAGCAGGGCTGCTCCAGTGGCCCTGGTGGATGCAACCACGCTCAGGGCAGCAGCATGGCCCCGACTTCTTTTTCTCAGCTGCTCAAGGGAAAGGTTGGAGTTGCCTCCTACTTTCAGGATTAGATACGAGCTGCTCTGAGCCTCTGGGCGGCTGGTCATCCTCAGGGCTAGTATCTGTACACCAGGCAGGAGGACCCTCTTTCCTAGGACCCAATGCAGCACTAGCCTCCCCATGAAATGTTGTGGGGGCAGCTCATCTGCTGAAGGACCTGGGGAGGAAGGGCTCCTCTCACAAGCTATGTGCTGATCCTCTGGCCCCATCACCCACACAGCCTTGGCCCCATCACCCACACAGCCTTGACACGACCACACCTTCCTATCTATATGTGCTGGGCATTTCTATCATTGTAACAGAAAGGGCTCTGTATCCAAAACTGACAGAGTCCCCAGAGAAAACTCTACTTGCTTTTCAAAAATTGACGTGAAATTCCCATAACATAAAATCAACTATTTAACTGTGAATAATCCAGCGGCATTTGTTACATTGACTATATTCTACAACCACTACCTCTTCCTAATTTCAAAATATTCCCATCATTGTATCCATTAAGCAGTTACTCTCCTTCTCCCTTCTCCCTACCCACTGATAACCACCAGTATGATTTCTGTCTATTTGGATTAGTCTACTCTGGACATTTCATATACATGGAACCATATGATATGTGACATTTTTGGTTGGGTTCCTTTCATGTAGCATAATCATTTCAAGGTACACACTGCATGTCCTTCCTTCCTTTTTATGACCGAATAATATTTCACTGTATGTGTATATTTATTTATCTATTCATCCATTGATGGACATTTGGGTTGTTTGCCCCATTGGGCTATGGTGGTAAAGTGCTGCTAGGAATTTGTACACAAAGGTTTGTTCTGAGTCCCTATTTCTAATTATGTTGGGTGCACACACATGAGTTAAAATTGCCAGGTTACATGCTCATTAGATGTTCAACCTTTTAAGGGACCCACATGATTTTAGATCAGGAGTTTTCATACCTCACCATGACTCCTTAGGTGGAGGTGAGAGATGGCTCCAGATTCCACCTGAGGCAATGGAACAATGGGTAAAGGGTGGTGCTATTGCTCTGGGGGCCCCCACTGGGAGGAGGGGTGAGTTTTTTGGATTTGAAGTGCCTGTTGCATGCCCACATGGACACAGCTGTGGGGAGAGGATGAGTTCTGCTTGCTTGAAGCCACTGGGAAGAGCCTGGCTAGGAACCGAGGAAGCCCTCACCAGCCACTCCCGGCCGTCATACCTGTCTTCACTTCCTGACACTCATCATTTCCCAGATTCTGTCCCCAGCATTTCCATCACGCAATCATCCTGGCAACTCCATGAGACTCCATGAAAAGACTCATTTTCAAGAAGAGGAATAAGGTGCCTGGCTCCCTGGGCATGGAGCTCATTGATTTTTATCATCGGTGTGTTTCTGGAACTCTCCTAGGAGACCCGGCTCCTGGGTATCAGGGGGTCTTCCCTCGCTGCCCTCCCAGGCCTGAATCAGGGGCTGGTGTGTGTGTCCAGTGCGTCCTGAGGACGAATAGACTCCCGAGTTGGTGCTTTACAGTGAGCAGAGAGGAGGGAGGGGAGCGACGCCCAGGGGAGCCTGACATTTAAAGCACAGGTGGAGGAAAGAGTAATCAATGAAAGTGGTCAGGGGCGATGTTCAAACACACAGGAGGAAATCAGAGCGAACCTGAGGGAGGTATTTTCAGGGGAGTTGACCCACCCAAAGGGCACCTTGCATGTGGACATTTGTGTGAAATTTCCTGGGGTGGTCAGATGGGAGCGAGGGTCATGTGCAGCAGAGAGGAGCTGCGGGGATGAGGCGTGCCTGGCCTCCCCACCCAGGAGTGGCGCCGGAAGGATGAGGGCCCACCAGGCCAGGGATCTCCTAGCGCATGTCCTGCCCTGCCCCAGGGGCGTGGAAGGCAGCCAGCTCCTCTTTCAGGCAGCCCACCAACAGCAAGGCAGATGATTAGGCATGAAGACAGTGCGTCCATGTATCCCCCTTGAAAAGAATTAATTACAACCATAAAAACAAGACCAAAAGAGTTTCAGTGGGCTCCCCCAGAGAGCAGGCAAAAGTCAGGACCAGGGAGTGGTGCAGCCTCACCGGGCCCAGGAATCATAGAGGAAAAGCCCCTTATCCAGGGAGAAAATTGCACGAACCCCTCATTAACAGCATTAGGATTCAGGGCTGATGATTGAAGGCTCCTTGGTAATTGCCTGTGGCCGTGAGGGGGAATCAGCCCTTTGAAGCCTCTTCGGCCTCAGCTTGCTGGCGACCTGCACAGCTCCAGGCCCCACCTGCCCCGTCAGGACTCTGTTGCTGCCTGGGCACGATGTAGGGCTGGCGGCCAGCAGCCTGGGAGAAACACAGCTGCCCTGAGGGAAGGGCTTCTGCAGAGCCCAGGCACAAAGGTCACAGGCAGACAGGCACCTGTAGGTCCCCCTGCTTCGCTGTCTTCTCCGCTGGGGACGTCCATGAGTGGACTCTACAGAATGGTCTTGCTCTGTTAGCCTGTCTGTCTGGACCTATTTGGCCATCTGTCCCTGTTCGCTCTTCCTGAGTTAACTCTGTGCACAGACCGTCTCTGCTCATTCTCTTTGCATCCGTCACCACCCTATTTAGAGTTTCTCCTCCGCTCTATATTTATCCCAGCTCTGTCCCCTCTCATTGTCTCCTGGTCAGTGCCTGCCTCCACAAGGACTTGTCACTGACTCCTGGGCCTTCCAGGCAAGCAGCAGACAGGCTCCAAGCGCCCCGACTCTGTTCCTTTGATGGTCCACAGGTTGCAGGTCTTGTGAGCCTCAGTGGGTTTCTGACTCACATTCCACAGACCTTTTTTACTTCCTGTAGTACTGAGGGTTGAGCCCGGGACCTTGCACATGGTAGGCAAGTGCTCTACCCCTGACTGCGCCACCAGCTCCCTGTTTGTGTTTATTTTGAGACAGGGTCTCTCTAAATTGTGTAGGTTGACTCTGGCCTTGAACTTGAGATCCTCCTGCCTCAGCCTCCTGAGTCACTGGGATTATAGGCATGCACCATAGTGTCCTGCTCCATGGACATATGGGTTGGATAACTAGTCTAAGACATTAACAATGGCCAAGGTCATGACTCATTACCTAGGTCATGAGCCAACACCTCCTGATTTCCAGAATCTTCTCCTCCTCATTACTCAGAGCTGTCATCTTGGACAACCATATCCCAGTCTTCAGACACATTCTCTGGGATAGGACTTTGTGGGCCACTTTCCCACTCTGTCCTCATAAAGGACCTTGGAGGTATATAGTTCTGACACATGCACTTTTACAAATGAGAAAAAAGCTTCAGAGAGGTAGAGTAACTTACCTGACGGTACAGAGCTAGAGAGAGCAAAGCATTCTTGGCTTAGCTTCTACATCCCCACTTTGCCGTACTATCTCTGTCCACTGAGGTGTGGGCTATAAACATGTGTGAGCCACACCTGGTGTCCACACATCTTGTGAATAGCTGTGAGGTCTCTCTGTGTGTTGTGTGTATCAAGGCACTACGAATATGTGGTACTGTTTTGTTTTAAGATCTGGTTCTTTGAGCCAGGAGCCGTGGCGCGCACCTGTGATCCCAGCAAATCGGGAGGCGGAGGCAGGAGGACAACAGGTTCAAGACCAGAGGCAGCTTGTGTAATTTAGTGAGACCCTGTCTCAAGGTAAATAAAAAAAGGGGTTGGGGGAGGCACAGCTCAATGGAACAGCACTTGCAAAGTGTGTGTGAAACCCTGAGTTCAGCCCCCAAGTATCACATACACACAAAAAGATCAGGTTCCTCTTTTCCGGGACTCTCTTGGGATAATATAAAATGCCCCTGGAAGTCTTTCCTGAAAATGTGACAAAATAGCATCGCTGAGCCCACAGGATCCACCAGGCGAGAAGCCCCTCCTGGGACAGGACACACTCCTGCCTGCCCTGGCTGTACCACGCACATGGCGAGGGGGCTGGGCCAGGAGGCCAGTGCACTGAGGCTTCGGTCTGGGTGGAGCAGCAGCAGGGGTCCTGCTCAGGGTCCCTAGGCTGCCCGCTCTAGCCCATCAGGAACCTGCCTACAAGGCCACAGTTTTCTTCTGGGGTTTTGGTGGGTGACACAGCTCATCTTGTCAACAGAATGGCCACAGCACGGGGTGACCATATTGCTCTTCCTGCTTCACAGAGCTTCCCTTGATGGGCGGGAGGTTGTCCTCAGTGTGCATTGACCTGGGGCTGCCAGGGCTTATGGTGATGGCCCAGGCCACAGGTAGCCTGGAGTGATGATTTTCCAACTGGATCCTCCAGCTTTCAGCTGCTCCCACAGGCGCCTTGGTGAGTGCTCCAAGCTGGAGATGGACAGGGTGCTGTGCCGGGGATACACAGAGGTGGGAGTCTGTTCATCCTCCTCTGACCAGAGCAGTCTTGATTTTATACGTTCCACAGATGGAGCTTTTATGAGTTTGGTTAGGCTGACACCCAGTCTTGTGGCACATTTTAATTTTCCTTCCTCTTCCTCCTCCCCCTCCTCCTTCATCACTTTTTTTGTATTTAGACTTTGAACCCAGGGCCTTGCACATACATTGCAAGTGCTCTTCCACTGGGCTGCACCCCCAGCCCATTTTTTATTGTTTCTTTGGAGATAGTGTCTCGCCAAGTTCCCCAGGCTGCCTCTGGCCTCGAAATCGAGATCCTCCTGCTCTCACCTCTAGAGTCGCTGGGATGACAGGTGCAACGCACCGCAGGCAGCTGTGTGTCTTCTAAAGGGTTCCAGATCGCTCCCCTTCCACCAGGCTCTGTGAGGATGCTTAGATCAGGACAGGAGAGAATTCAGCCCTTCAATCACCTACACCTGTGCCCAGTGGGCACAGGAGACAGACTACGAGAGGCCAGGAGGGACAGTCAGGGCTGCGTGGGCAACTCTCACACCACCTTCCAGGTTGCAGCTACAGTCTGGGCTCCGTCTTCGCCCTGGTCTCTGCCAAGACACGTGGAGTCTCTGGGGCAGTGGGGGGTGAGGACGGCTCATTCTGACCTCAGAGGAAGGTGTGGAGCTATGTTGCCTCTGAAAGCTGATTTTCCCAGGACCCAGCAGGCACCAAGGGGCAAAAAGGTGAGAGAGGTCCCTCCTCCACCTGTGCTGCAGCTCCTCCAGATCCTTGTACTCTGGGGCTCTGGGGGCCATGGAGCTCCCAGAACTGGCCCAGCCCTGCCCGCTCTCAGAGCTGACCTCTAGTGGAGAGTCTGGGAATGGCACCTCCACCCTCAGGTGCTCGGCAACCCTGGGCTCTCAGAGGGAGTCTTCAGGGGCCTCAGCTGGGGACTGACTATATAATACACTCAGGCAACTTGGCTTGAGGTTGGCCTCGAGGCTGCTCTGTGGCTGACTCGGGCACTCAGCGGGAGAGATCACCTATGCCCTGGCTGCTCATCTGCTGCAGCTGCGTGGGGCTGGAGCCTCCTCGCCTGGCCAAGGGCTTTCCCTATGGCTCACAGTGCATCTGCCATGGTTGTGGCTCAATTTCGGCTTCTTTTCCTCCCCTCCTTCAGCCTGGCTCCTTCATGGCGAGACGATCCTGAGAAGACCCACCGCTTTGGCAGCTGCTCCACCAGGATACCTGTGGCGAAAGAAGTGTAAGTGGAATGCTCACTGGTCCTCGGGGCTTTGGTGTGGGAAAGCTGTGGGAAGCAGGCTGGTGCTTTGCATTGCCCCAGAGGATGTTCCGATGACCAGTCCTTGAGGAAGCAGCAGGGAGTGGCAGGCATCTTTGGCCTGCGGGAGCCTCCCCTGATTTGGAGAAAGGCTCCCACCTGTGGGCCACAGGGTGCTCTGAGCCCCATCCAGCTAGGCGGAGGACGATTTAGCTCCTCTGGGAAGCCTGAGCCCAGGTGGCTGGAGACAGCAGGGAGAGACGAGTGCCTGACAGCCATCGAGCCCTTTGGGTTGGGAACTTGCCCAGTCCCAGCGGGAGGCTGTCAGCTTGGCACTGCCATGAAAGTTCCAAGTCCTCCTGGTCTGGATGGCATCTTGTAATGAACTCCCTAACATCTACATTCCAGCCCCGCTGAATTCAGCGGAAGATGAGAGGCGATGAGCACATCCCCAAAGGGCTCTTCCACAGCCAGCTGGGAAATTCTCACCCTACTACTAAACCCTTGGCAGAGGGTCAGGGAGGCCCCTAACAAGTTACGATCAACACTTAATTATGACAGCCTCCCGGGGGCGGGGTCAAGTTTTACTGTGCACAGGGCTGAAGGGCTGAGATTCATGCAACACACTTCAAGGACCAGTTTGGTGTGAGTGGAAAGGAGGTGAGAGGACAGAAGGAGAGGGGCTGTAGCAGGGAGGACGGAAGGGCACTGGGATGGCAGAGAAGCCCAAAAACGAGGTTGGGAGACGTCCATGGCCACCTGTGTCTGTAGGGTCCAGCTGGCTCCTAGCCAGGCAGGGGAGGAAGGTGCTGGGGTGGCCCCGCCCCTGCAGGGAGCCACAGGCAGTCTGTGGTGTGATAGGGGTGCCCTCATGAAGAAAGCAGTTGGATGGCGATGGGAGAGGTGGAAAGACCAAGAGAAGAGCCATTTGTCAGGGTTGGTGAGGACTCAACAGAGTGGTGGGCTTCCAAGGAGGGTCCAGAGAATGGGGTGCTACCAGACACTCACGGGGAGCAGAGAGAGGCAGGTCTGGAGCCCGGGGGGGGGGGGAATGTGGCAACATATGGTTTTTGTCTGTGGCATATAAATGAATTTATACCAACACAGAAGCTACAGAAGAGACTATGGATAAGGTTTATTAGTAGATAGTACACCACTGAGATGGGAAAAGGACACAGCAATCCACTCCTGAGGCAATCCCGAAAAAATCAGCCATAGAAAACCCTGTGAGGGTCGCTATGAGTCAGAACCAACTCAATGGCACCTAGCAACAAACAACAACACACCATTGAGAAATAATTACAGAGAAGACTGAGGTAGCCAGCGAAGGTGAGGCCAACCTGGAAAGGAACTTCAAATAAGCTGGGTTCCCTGGATGAATCTGTAGAAGGATATTTCTATTTCCTAGGGGGGAAAAGTTAATCAGAACAGAGTTAAGCATGCTTCTAAAAAAAAAGTACCTTAAGCAGAGAAGATGTGACTCTAGGGAAGGGAGAGGCATGCACGTGGTTGCTAGAGAAAGAAGAGAGGAGCAAAGGGCAAGAAGTAGAGAGGAAGGAAGAAGAAAAGAAGGAAACAGAGCGGGCACATGTTCGCCTAGTATTATTAAAACTAGGGAATGCCCAGTGTGACATCAGCCCTGGGCACCCAGTGTGACCTCAGATTGGGGTCTTTGTGTTGTAAATGGATTAGAGTGAAGCCCATCAGAAAACGTCCTTGCAACGTCTGCAGAGATGCATGTGGCTTCATCATGGCCAAATGCCAGGAGTCAATTTCAACCCCCTTTTCCTCCAGAGAGATCTTGGGGGGCAGATGCAAGCTGGAATGAGGAGAGGAGAGTGGGTAGGAGCAGGTGCCGGCACGAGGCAAGAGGGGTCGGTGGATGTGGGGCACCCCTGTGTGTAAGTGTGTATCTGCCCCCCTGACTGCCTGTGTGTCACTGTGAGCAAGCCAACGCCTAAGCTAAGACGGGATTGGCACTGCTGTTCTGATGCAGTGTGGAGAGATGGGATAACTAAAATGAACAACAAAAACCCAAAAAACAAAAAACAAAAAACTGAACACAACTGTTGGTGACAAAGTTGCCCCTGATCACAGCTGCTATAACAATTACAGAAAATGTGTGGGCTGCTATTATAGAAAGATGTAACCCCAGTGTCAGGTGCTGCCTCCTTGCCCCTCAGGAGATGAGCCCAGGCCCCACCCCACTGCACAGCCTCTGGGCGTCCAGTGCAGAAACTCCATGTGCTGACTGGGGCGCATCTGCTGTCCATAGCGCTTTCTACCCGAGCTCCTCGAGTCGTCTCTGCATCCACACAAAGCAAGCCTTTCTGAGCTCTCCAGAGCCTTCCGACTCCACCTGCATCCCTGAACAGTGTGGGC
Source organism: Pedetes capensis (assembly GCA_007922755.1). Taxonomy (NCBI): domain Eukaryota; kingdom Metazoa; phylum Chordata; class Mammalia; order Rodentia; family Pedetidae; genus Pedetes; species Pedetes capensis. The sequence goes on from VMDO01001243.1 coordinate 73,105, forward strand.
TCCACGGAGGGGTCACTGGGAAGACAGGCAGTGCTTACACCAGTGGGAAAAGGTGGCCTGCTGACATGCCTGTGGGCCCATTCCAGCAGCATCCATGGGTCACAGCCCCGCTCATCTGTCTCCTGCCAGCTCATCTCTTCCTCCCTTCCCCCTTCTCCTCTCTAAAATTTTAGTCTTCCTTTTCCCTGAAGCCATGGATCCTGCAGACACATGTCAAGAAATTCTTCCAAAAAAGGACACAGTGTTCTACCAGAAGCATTTCATTGAATAAATTTTTCACCACCTACTTATTATTCATGTTCCAGGTTAGCTTTATTTTAAGCACTACTCACACTTTGCACTGAACTCTGATCACGGCTGTCACCTTCTCTACCGCTCATGGGGCCTGGGGGACTCTGGGGAACATGGTCACATGATTGTGGCTTCCTGAACAGAGGTGACAGAGATGCTTTTTGTGTAGAGGAAAGGAGCTGTACCAGGAAGAAGAGCTGGGACTTCACCTATGGCTGTGCTGTCCACCAGTTGTGCTTTGGGGGAAGGACTTTCTCTCTGCGCCTTAGGTTCCTCATCTGTGTGGTGAGGCTGGGCCTGGCTGAGCCCAGAGCTCTGACAGGTGGTTTTCAGGCTGAAGAGCCTGGCTGGGAATTCCCAGGTTTCGTGCCACACTAAATAGCAGCTTGGCAGAGGATGCCCACTGTCCCTGTTTAGCCCCCTTTTACTCTGCTGGGCCCATTTCAGCCTTGTTCCATTGCAACCATATCCTTGTCCCCTAGGTGTGGCCCCACTGGGCCCTTGTACCCCTACAGGCCACTTGGCCACCCAAGTAGGTCTGAGCGTCTTTTCTTTGTTGCCTTTTCTCACCCCCACGGTGGGCTTCACCAGAAAATGGCATCTCCTTTTCTCCTAAGATAATACCTACACGATGAGTTCCCAACTCTGGGAACAGTCTATGGCCTATTAAGTCCAAGGCTCCACAGTAGGAGGTGAGTAGGGAGTAAAGCTTCGTCTGTATTTAGAACTGCTCCCCATAGCTCACATTACCACCTAAGCTCTGCTTCCTGTCAGATCAGTGGTCCTTGGAAAATTTGTCTTCCATTAAAATGGTCCCCAGTGCCAAAAAGGTTGGGGACTGCTGGCCTACACCCAAGCCTAGCAGTCTCTGGGCTGTGTATTGTCTGGTCATCCAAGGATTGTCCCCTCCCCTGCAGCTCAGCCTCAGCTTTATCTGAGAAGCCTGCCTCCCAAGCCCTGTGGTCTTCAAGGTGACAGACTGAAACAGGATGGAATTCTAGTTACTAAGAAGCAGGGAAGTACCCACTTCACTCATTCAACAATTATAGATTGAGTTTCCCTTATATGAAGTGTTTGGGATCAGAAGTGTTTCAGATTCCAGAGTTTCCTGATTTTGGAATATTTGCATAGGTTTTACTAGTTGAGCATCACTAATATGAAAATCCAAAATCTGAAATGCCCTAAAATTTGAATCTTTTTGAGCAGCAAGACAGCTCTCAAAAGGTTTGGGGTTCTGAAGCCTTTGGGATTTTAGATATTAGGATTCGGGATATTCAACCTGTACTTATAGAGTGAGTTCAAAGAGGGTCCCATATGTCCAAGTCCTAACCTCTGGTTCCTATTAATTTTACCTTACTTGGAAGAAGGCTTTTTGCAGAAGTGATTACATCAAGAATTTTGAGATGAGGAAACTCACAAGAAGGAGGCAGGAATGGGAGTTGTAGTGCTATAGGCTAAAGAAGACCCAGAGTCCCAGAAGCTGGGAATGGTAAGGAAGGATTCTTCTGGAGCCCTGCCAACACCCTGATTTCAGACTTTTAGCCTCAAGAATTATATGAGAGCACATCTCTTTTGCTAAAAGCTAACCTAGGCTGTGGTAAGTAGTTTTGGCAGCCTCAGGAAACTAATACCACTCCCTAAGGGCTTTCTTTGTGTTAGACATTATTACTGTGGCTGACAAATTGAGATGTTCAGAGGCTATAGGTAATTGCGAGATGAGTTGTTTCTGCATTCAATAAAGATTTACAGTATATCTACTGTATCCAGCAGCTGTACCCGTCAGATCTCGGAAGCTAAGCAGGTTGGGGCCTGGTTAGTACTTGGATGGGAGTCTGCCTGGGAACACCAGGTGCTGTAGGCTTGGGAGAAGGACCCAGCAACCCACTCCCAAAAACCAATCAGCCACTGAAAACCCTATGAATAGCAGAGAAGCACTGAATAGTGTTTCTCCTGTTGTACGTAGGGTTGCTGTAAGTCGGACACCGGGTCAACAGCACCTAACAACAACTATATCCTGGGCTGTAGGGATAGAGAACTGAGCCAAAGCAACCAAGTCCCTGGCCTCCTGATGCTTCCCATCAGAGCTGTCATGGTCATGGAGCTTAGCTAAGGAGAGAACAGTTGTGGAACCTACAGACCTGGCATCACATACACTAGTGCAAAATGATAGACACATGCGGCAGGCACCGTCATGATCAGGTCTGCTGGGGCAGGGTGGGCACGGGGACCCCTCATTGTGACCATTTTCAGGAATGGTTGCAATCAGGCTCTGGTGAATGCTCTGTGTTGTACCTGGTACTTCCAGGGCCCCCCCTCCATATGTGGTTCCTGTAATTCCGGAAGGCACATAGGGAGGGGGTTCTCCAATTCACACATGAGGAATGGAAGGAAGGCCCAGGTGGAGAATCGAGGCAATGTAGTCATTTGGCCATGTTTTTTTTTTTTGTTGTTGTTGTTGTTGTTATTGTTGTTAGGTGCCATTGATTCATGTCTGACTCATAGCGACTCTCACAGGGTTTTCAATGGCTATTTCAGGATTGCCTTAGTGGATTGCTACATCCTTCTCCCATTTTTGCAGTGCTGGGAATCAAACTCAGGACCTCAGAGACTACGGAGTGGCACTCTACCAACTGAGCTAAATCCCAGCCTGCCATGTTTCTTGCGTACTTCCTAATCTAGGACTGCTGGGTCTGGGTCTAGGGACATTTTCCAATATCCTCATGTTGGCCTGACCTAAGGGTTGTTGTTGTTAGGTGCCGTCGAGTCAGTATCCAACTCATAGTGACCCTCATAGGGTTTTCAATGGCTGACTGTTTCGGGATTGCCTTGGGAGTGGATTGCCAGGTCCTTCTCCCATTTTTGCAGTGCTAGGAATTGAACTCGGGACCTCAGAGACTGCATCGCAGTGCTCTACCAACTGAGCTAAATCCCAGCCCACTGACCTAAGGGAGCCACTCTAAATTCCCATCCCAAGAGCCTGCCTCGGCATTCATGCCCTTTGTGCTGCCTGGGGCAATTTAGGATGAACGTTGTGGGTGTCCAGAATTCATCTCTAAAAGAATGAGAAATAGTTTCTCAAAGATGGCCACACCCTGAAGCCTGGAACCTGTGAATGTATTACCATCTTGGTAAGAGGGATCAGCAGATGTGATGAATGATCGTGGGAGGGGAAGCTCAGGCTAGGTTACCCCGCTGAGCCCACCATGCCCACAGGGTCCTCAGGAGAGGGAATCAGGAAGGCCAGACAGGGAAGATGCTAGGATGCCGGCTTTGAAAATGCAGGAAAGCGCCAAAGTCAAAAGGGGTCGGTGGCCTGTGGAAGCTAGGCATGGCAAGGACACGGATCCTCCCCCAGGGCCTCCAGAAAGAGCGCAGCCATGGGTGCCTCCCTCTTGTGAGGCTTCAGACTTCCAGAACTATGAAGGATAAATTGGTGCTCCTTTACCAACGAGGTCTACGGAAATTTGTCAGAGCAGCCATGGAAGATGGATGCCGGCTCTGGGGAAATGGCCACTCTGCCTCCACATGAAAGCAGCCCCTTAAGTTTGGGACTTGTGACTCGTTAGGAATCAGGGCCTTCGCTTGCCAGACACTTGGTGCTTCTGCATGAGCTGGCCCTGTCCAGGGCACATGCCTCCACCTCGGGCATCATCATTCACTGGATTTTCCTGGCAGGAGAAACAGCAACCTCCACTCCGCCAGCATCCCAATGGTGGAAAAGTCATCTAAGCAGGAAATCGATAAACCCTGGCCCTGGCCTACAGAGCCTGGGTTTTAAAATCCAAAACCAGCACAGCCTGCTTTGTAGAACTGATGTGGAAAGTACCCAGTTAGCATGGCAGCCACCGGGGAAGGTAGGGAACGAAGTCCGTCTCTGGGGAGGCGGCATCTCCCAGGTGAAGTGTAAGCGTGAAAGATTTCTCCAAAGAGGAAATACCACCGCGATTACTGTATACATTGCTATTGGTAGTAATGGTGACAGTGACCACCACAATAAAAGGAAGAGGGTAGCAGATAGCACTTGGAGTGCTTATGATGTGCCAGGCCCTGTCTTAAGCATGTTGCACGTACTTTTATATGCTTTGTGATAACCCCTAAGGGCTTTGCCTTTCTTCTCCCTGTCCTGGAGCTCAGAGAGGTTGAGGGATTTCATAAGATACAGAATGGGAAGCCATGATTAGGGGAGTCTGACTCTCGGCTGTACACTCTTGAGGCCACCGTAAGTTTTAATTCATGTTTTAATTCATGTTACCGCTGATCTCAAAGCATTTTCCCATTTCTGGTTTCATTTTGGTGCCCATAGCAGCAGTAGGAATCCTCACCTCTTTTCTTCAGATGAGGGTGATGAGGTCAAAAGACTGGTCCGAGGAAAAATCAGCCCAGGAATGAGAAAATCAGCCCAGGAAAATTACCAGGAATGAGAATTCCTGGTAAGCCACAGACAGCACAGTCCCAACCTACTGTTACAGAAAAGTAAATACGATAACAGAAAGGTTAGCATTTATTGAACAGCTACTATACACCTGCCAAGGATAGTGTTGATATATTGTCATGTGTTCATTTAGTCCTCATTATAATGACATGAGGTACAGACTAGAGAAGGTAAGGAACTTGTTTCAGGTCACACAGCTATAATTGTAGGAATCCAAGCCAGTACTAGAATTGTTTGTGCTTTCTTGGCTGGAGAGAGCTCAGAGTTCAATGCAAATAGCTTTCTTGTCATTCCTTACAGACTTCGATGGGATGGTGCTGTTCTGGGTCTCTTGGGCTTGGAGGACATTTCTGCAAGGTAACAAGGGTCACTTCAGTGCTGAAAGAGTGATTTTTCCACACTATCCTGCTGAATTCTCATGCCAGGACCTTTCTGGGGAGTGGGAGGTTTTAATTTTTTAGATCAACTAAACTCATTGCTCAAGACTGTTGTTAAAAAAAAGGCTGAGGGGTCATTTTTGTTGTTGGATGATATAGTTTACAGCAAAAGCGCTTCATCTTTGTGCCTGAAGGAGAATCTGGAACCAGCTTCCATTGACTCTAGGGATTCCTCTGCACCTCCACTGCTCCCTTCCATTGCCCTGCTCAGACTCCCCACCCCTGCACCCCACTCTGGCTAGCCACCAACTCTGCCCATTCCTTCTCCCAATATGGCCCCCTAATTTAATCTTTAGGGCTCTTCGTCCTCATAAACGTGAATATGGACCATGGAGAAGGGCAGGAAGAGGACCTGCTGCAGCCGGTAGGAGGGGAAGGTTAGGACTCAGGCTCCCTCCTTGCAAAAGGCGCAGCTGAGGAGCCCCTGGTCTTCCCCGTCCCTTGGTGCTGTGCAGTCCTGGCGCCAAGCCTTCCAAGAGGACGCCTCTGAGAAGGTGCCCCCTGGCTTTGCCCGACAGCTGAGCTGGGAAACACCCCCTTTATCCAAAAGAGCCAGGGGGCTGAAATAAGGCCCTGTATTAGTTTGGAAGAACAAAGTACCACAAACTGGGTGGCTTAATCAACAGAAATTCATGGCCTGTGTGCTGAGCCTTTCCCATCTCCTCCTCCATCTGCAAGGCGGGGAGGCTGCTGGCGAGCTTTCTCTGAAGCCCCCAGCTACCAAACCCGGAAGCCAGGGAACCTGTAGGATTGTCCCTCCACATTTCACCAACAACACTGAACTTTTTGTTGTTGTTGTTGTTGTTGTTGTTTTGGTTTGGTTTGGGGTTTTCGAGACAGGGCCTTGCTATATATCCCAGGCTGGCCTGGAACCCAGTACATAGGCCAAGCTGGCCTTGAACTTGCACTGATCCCTCACCTCTGCCTCCTGGGTGCTGGGCTTACAGCCGTGCACCACCACGCCTGGCTAACACTGAACTTCCTTTTTGTTGTTGTTATTGTTTTGGTTTGGATTGCTGTGTATTGCAGGCTGGCCTGGAACTCTCTGTGTAGCCCTACTGGCTTCAAATTTGCATCTATGCCCCGCCTCTGCCTTCTGAGTGCTGCGAAACAGTGTTAGCCGTGTCAGGCTAACACTGAACTTCTTTTAACTCTCCACCTCTCCCTTCTTCTTCTACCAGGAGCAAAACTTTCCAGCACTAACTATCCTGAGATTTAATAGTCCTGGGATATTGTAACTTGCTGGGTAGAATGAGAGGTGAGAAACCTTGGCTCAATCTCTGGGGGATACATAGTGTCTAATGTGCAAAGCTAACAGACACACCTATGCTCCCAAGGTGAAGGACCTGCCTGCATGAGGATTAATAAGGCCATGAAGACAGCCCTCACCTATGGGACCAGATCCTAAAATATTGATGACCAAAGAGAGCTTGAGAGAGGCAAAGTATAAACTTTTCTAGTGAGCTTCCTGGGGTGGGCTTTACTAAGCGCGACTACTATGTGAATGGCAGAACGCTCTTCCCTTGTCTGTGGAAATGTGCCATTTTCTGGGGAAGGTGTGCCAAGTAACACTGCCTTCTTATCCCCTGCCTAGCAAAAGTGTGGAAGTGGGGTTAAAGGGTGCTCAGGGTTGAATTGTGTTGTTAGATGCTGTTGAGTCAGGTCTGACTCATAGGGACCCAATGTATAACAGAGCGAAACACTATTATGTAATGCACATGATCTTTTCGTATTTGAGCCCAATGTTGCAGCCATTATGTTTCTTCTCATTTTGAACCATGCCACAAGAGCAAAAGGAGGTCCTGGGGGCTTTACTCCATTCCTGTCATTAAGATTGAGTCTACTTTGAGGAGACAACTCTTCCCCAGTTGTTTCTTGAATGCCTTCTAGCCTAGGGGACCCATTTTTCAGCACTATATCTGACAGTGCTTCTCTGCTATTCATAGCGTTTTCAATGGTTAATTATTTCAGGGGTGGGCTGCCGGGTCCTTCTCTCTAGTCTGTCTTAGTCTGGAAGCTCAGCTGAAATCTGTCCACCATGGGTGGCCCTGCTGGCATCTGAAATACTAGTGGCATAGCTTTCAGCATCACAGCAAGACACAAAGTCCCTGTGGCACGACAAGCTGACAGACTTGTGAAGGTCAGACGGCCTAGGACTTTATAACGTAAGAGGTATGAAAAGATCAATACCTCTACCATTCATTAGGTAGCTATGAGGAATGAATACTATGCTATTTTATCTTCCAAACAACTCTGCCTGGTAGGCATTCTCTATCTGTTTGGAGACATCATAGAGATCAGAGGGTTGAGTAGCCTGCTCTAGCTCATGCAGTCGGCCATATACTGGGGAAACATTCCTGCACTGCACATAGGCTTTTCAGGACAATAAACCTCCTCTGATCAAATGTTTCCATAGATATCTGAGACCTTAGACCCCGGTGTCCCTGGCCTAACCTTTGGTCTGATTTAGGACAAGTGCTAATTAACGAAACCTTGTATTTAAAGATCCTGTGAATGTTTTTCTGGCTGCATGCGGCAATTTTGCTTCTAGTGGAGTCTTTCATCCACTCTACTCATTTCCTGGGATTCCCACCCTACAGGGCAGAAGGTAGAGTAAGAAGATCTGCAAATTGGCGCCTCCCCTTTATGCTCTCTGGGTCATAAAGATCGCTGAAGGCGAGCGTTAGGGGCTGAGTCGAATATGCTATGCTGGCCTGTGAGGAGTGTCAGAGGAAGCTGTCAGACGCGGGCAGTTGAGAAGCCTGTGCCAGAACTGCAGCGTGTAGCCTGGTTTAATAAGCAAGTTTAGCCTAGTTTGCTTTGGTGCCAACTAGCTGCTTGAGTTCTAGCCATGAAGGAAAGCGAGCACTTTCTAGTGGGATTTCAGGGACTACCCCCGAGTTCAAGTTAGGGTTGCTCTTTGCAAAGCCTCCTAAGGTGATCATTTTTGCTCTCACCTGGACTTCAGCCCCTGGGACCTTTCGTCCTGGCATTGTAGACAGTCCCTGACAATAGACACTTCTTCTTTGCCTCACTGTGTAGCACTACGTTACATCCCCCGCCACCCCTCACCCGCCACCCCATGTCCTCTTTTCCATCATCCGACCCCTGTCATGGGTTCCGTTCCTGTCCTGGACCCTCCTCTCCAGATCAGACACATCTGCATCCACTCGGGTGTTAGTTCTTCTCTGTTACCCCTCACACCCAGACCTATGCCTCACTTACCACACAGGGGCAACATGGATATCGGGGCGGGGCTTGCTCCCCTGACCCTGTCATGGACCAGGACACCTCCCTCATCCCAGTGCTTCTTATTCCAGGCACCAAACTGACCATCAGCTCACCTGGTTCTCCTGGTTGTCCTTTTTCTGATTATCCTTCAAATTATTCATTTGACAGCGTAATTGTCTGCTTTCCAAACTCTCTTTGCCTGAAGTGACACCTCTATCCCTGGAGCTATGGTTTTATAGACACCAGTGTTGTTCCTGTTGTTAAGTGCCATTGAGTTGGTGTCTGACTCATGGCAAACCTACATACAACAGGCAAAACACTATTGTCAGTGCTTCTCTGCTATTTATAGGGTTTTCAATGGCTGGTTGTTTTCTGGTAGTAGGCTGCCGGGTCCTTCTCCCAAGCCTACAGCACCTGGCATTCCCAGGCAGTCTCCCATTCAAGTACTAACCAAGCCTGACCCTGCTTAGCTTCTGAGATCTGATGGGATCTGACACCACAGTGGTACGGCTGCAGGCATAGTTTGGGGAATAAATTCAGCTGCACTACTTTGAGGACTCTGCTGGGATTTAGCTCAGTTGGTAGAGAGCTGCTCTACTATCTCTGAGGTCCTGAGTTCGATTCCCAGCACCGCAAAAATGGGAGAAGAATGTGGCAATCCACTCCCAAGGCAATTCTGAAACAGTCTGCCATTGAAAACCCTATGAAGGTCGCTATGATTCAATGGCACCTAACAACAACAACTCCGAGGCTTTATTAACACATCCTCACAATGCTCACATCCTGTTGACTTCCCTCACCATGGAGAGCCCCATTACTCCCAGAATACGTTAGTACTTTCTCTCTGAGGACTTATTGTCAGTGCATTGGTTTTCCAGCTTGAAGGGACACTAGAACCACCCATCAGGTTTATTAAAACAGACTCCTGGCCCCACCCCCAAGGGTTTCTGACTGAGCAGTCTGGGGCAGAGCATGAGAATCTGCATTTCTGAGAGCATCCCAGGTGATGTCAATGTTGTGGGTCCAAGAATCACATTCTGAGGAGCATTTTGCTAGCATAAGGTCTCCCACATGTCCGTGAGTCCCTTGTGCTGTGGGGGCTTGCATGTTGCTATGAGACTAAAAGCTATGCCACCAGAATTTCAGATACCAGCAGGGCCACCCATGGTGGACAAGTTTCAGCAGAGCTTCCAAACTAAGACTAGGGAGAAAGACCTGGCAGCCTACCTCCAAGGATTCCTTTCATGTTCCCTTCCAATCTTCTTTCTACTTGTATGTCTTTTCTCCCCCTAGAATTCTCATATGAGAGAAAACATATAATGCTTGTCTTTCTGAGTCTGGCTTTTTTTTTTTTTTTAAACATGATGATATCCAGTTCCATCCATTTTCCTGAAAATGACATGATTTCATTCTTCTTTATGGCTAAATAATACTCCATTGTACATATATTTCCTTATGCCTTCTTCTGTTGATGACACCCAGGCTGGTTCCATAACTTGGCTATTGTGAGCAGTGCCATAACAAACATGCGTGTACAGGTATTTCTATTGTAAGCTGATTTTGATTGTTTTGAGTATATACCCAGAAGTGGTATAGCTGGCTCATATAGTAGTTCTATTTTTAATTTTTTTGAGGAAACTCCAAACTGATTTTCATGGTGGCTAGACTAAGTTACATTCTCTGTAACAGTGTGTAAGTGTACCTTTTCCCCCATATCCTTGCCAAAAATTTTTTTTTCTTGGTGATAGCCACTCTGATAAAATCTCAATATAGCTTTGATTTACATTTCCCTGGTGAATGTTAATTCATGTATTTATTGGCCATCTGCACTTTTTCCTTTGAAAAGTGTTTATTCAGCCCAATTCCCTATTTATCGTGTGTATTATTTGTTTTTGCCATTTAATTGAATTCTTTACATAGTCCAGATATTAATCCTTTGTCAGATGAATAGCTTGCAAATATCTTTCCCTGTTCTGTAGGCTGTATCTTTACTCTAGGAATGATTCCTTCTGCTGTGCAGAAGCTTTTTAACCTAATACAATGTCATTTGTCAATTCCTTCTATTATTTCTTGAGCTATTGGAGGGCAATTTAGAAAGTAATTGTCTATCACTAGATTTTGAAGTATTTGCCTTCAATAGTTTCAAAGTTTCAGGTCTTACATTAAGGTCTTTGGTCCATTATGAATTGGATTTTATAGGGAGTAAGAGTTAGGGATCTAGTTTCAATCTTCTATGTATAAATATCCAGTTTCCCTAACATCACTTATTAAAGAGGTTGTCTATTTTCCAATGCATTATTTGCATACCTTTGTCAAGAATCAGATGACTGTGGTTATGTGCGATTATTCCTGTGTCTTCTATTCATTTTTATATGTGTCTGTTTTTGTTACTATGACTCTGTAATATAGTTTGAAGTCAGGCATTATAATTCCTCCAACATCACTCTCTGTGTTCAGGATTCATTGGGCTACTCATGGTCTTTTGTGCTTCTGTATGAATTTTAGGATTTTTTTCTATGTCTGTGAAGAATGTCATTGGAATTTTGATGTTTTTTTTCATTTAATCTGTAGATTATTTTCATTAACATGGCTATTTTCACAATTAAGTCTGCTAATCCATGAACATGGGAAATCTTTCAATCTTGTAGTAGTATCTTCTTCATGTTCTTCCTTCACTGAATTACAGTTTTCATTGTAGAAATCTTTAATATCTTCAGTTAAGTTTATGCCTAGGTATTTTAATATTTTTAAGGCTATTGTGAATGAGGTTATTTTCCTGGACTCATTTTCATTGAGATTGTTATTGGTGAATAGAAAAACTACTGTTTTTATATGTTGATTTTGTATCTCATTACTTTGCTGAACTTGTTTATCAGATCTAAGAATATCCTGGAGGAGTCTTTGTTGTTGTTGTTGTTAGGTGCCGTCAAGTTGGTATCCCACTCATAGCGACCCTACATACAACAGGCAAAATACTTTTGTCAGTGCTTCTCTACTGTTCATAGGGTTTTCAATGGTGATTGATTTTTGGGAGTGGGTTACTGGATCCGTCTCCCAGGCCTATGGCATCTGGTGTTCCCAGGTGACCTCCCATCCAAGTACTAACCAGGCCTGACCCTGCTTAGCTTCTGAGATCTTATGGGATCGGATGCCACAGGGCTATGGCTGCAGGCAGGAGTCTTTAGGGTCTGTTAAGTATAAGAACATATCAACTGCAGACAGGGTTATTTTGGCTCATTCTTTTCCTATCTGGGTCCCTTTTATTTCTTTCTCTTGCCTTATTGCTCTAAGATTTCAAGCATTATATTGAGTAAGAGCAATGATAGTGGACACCCATGTTGCATTCCTGATCTTATAAGAAAGGATGTCTGTTTTTCCCTATTCAGTATAATGTTTGCAATATAAAGCCTTTATTATGTTGAGATATGTTCCTTCTATTCCTAGTTTCTTTGGGGCTTTTATTATGAAGGAACGTTGAATGTTATCAAAGGCTTTTTCTGCATTTATTGAGAATAGCAAGTGATTTCTTGATTTGTGTATGTTGAACCAAACTTGCATTCCCGGAATGAAGCAAACTTGATCATAATGTATGATCTTTTTAATGTGTTGCTGAATTCAGTTTTCAAGTATTTTATTGAGGACTTTTGCATTTATGTTCATCAAGGATATTGGTCTATAGTGTTTTTTGTTGGTGGTGTTCTTACCCAGTTTTGGTACCAGGGTAATATTGGCTTTATAGACTAAGTTTGGAAGTGTTGCTTTCCCTTCTATGTTATTGGAATAGGTTTTAACATGTTGGTTTAGTTCTTCTTTAAGTGTCTGGTAAAATTCTACACTGAATCCCTGTGGCCCTGGGCTTTTCCACAGTGGGAACTTTTTAATTACTACTTCAATTTCATTACTTGTTGATCTGTTTAGGTTTTTTTTTTTATCCTCTTGGTCAAATTTTGGTAGGTCACATGTTTCTCAAAATTTGTCTATTTCTTCTAAGTTTTCCAGTACATTGGAAATTATCTGAATTTTAGTGGTATCAGTTGTAACCTCTCCCTTTTCTTTTTAAGTGTATTAATTTGAGTCTTTTTCTTTTGGCTAGTTTGGCTAAGAGTTTGTTAATCTTGATTAATATTTTGAAGAAATAACTCTTTGTTGCATTGATGCTTTGCATTTTTCTTTTAGACTTTATTTTGTAAGTTTCAGCTCTGATTTTTATTATTTCTTTCCTTCTACCAGTTTTGAGTCTGGCTTATTCTTATTTTTCTGCAACCTGGAGATTCATCATTAGGTTATTTGTTTGAGATTGCTCTGTTTTTAAATGTAGGCACCCATAGCTATAAACTTCTATCTTAGAATTGCCTTTGCTGTATCCCACCATTCTGATATACTGTATTTCCATTTTCATTTGATTCTAGGAATTTTTTCATCTCCTCCATGATTTCTTCAATGACCCACTGATTGTTCAAAATGTTTTTTTCAATCTCCACCTTTGCATATTTTCTGTATTTTCTCTTATTGTTGATTTATGGTTTTATTCTGTTATTATCTGTAAATGCAAGAAATTATTTCAATTTTTTAATACTTATAAAGTCTCAGTTTATTGCCTAAAATATGATAGATTTTGGAGAAAGTTCCATGAGTTGCTGAAAAGAATGTATATTCTGCACTTGTTGGATGGAATAGTCTGTAGATATCTCTTAAGTCCAGTTGATCTACAGTGCAGTTTCACTCTGAAACTTGTTGAGTTTTTTGTCTGGATTACTTGTCTTGGTGAGAGTAGGATATTGAAATCATGCACTATTATTGTATTGGGGCCTATCTGTCCCTTTATTTTATGGAAATGGGTGCACCAACTTTCAGTGCATATATTTTTACAATCATTGTATCCTCTTGATAGACTGTTCCCCTTATTAGTATGTAGTAATCTTTCTGTACCATCCTGGTGTCTGATCTTGCGATCTCAGAGGCTAAGCAGGATCAGGCCTAGATTAGTCCTTGGGAGACAATCTGGGAATACTGGGTGCTGTAGGCTTTGGGAGAAGGACTGGGCAGTCCACTCCTGAAACAATAAGCCATTGAAAACCCTATGAATATCAGAGGAGCACTGACATTAGTGCAGGGCATGGCACGGTGTCAAGTAGTGTTTTTTCTGATGTACACAGGGTCAATATGAGTCAGACCTAAATTAATAGCACTTAACAACAACACTAGTAATTTTTTTGTTTTATCTGACTTGTTGTTGTTGTTGTTAGGTGCCGTCGAGTCGGTATCCAACTCATAGCGACCCTCTGTACGACAGGGGAAACACTATTGTTCTTCTCTGCTGTTATAGTGCTATAGTGCTTCTCTGCTCTGCTATAGTGCTTCTCTGCTGTTCATAGGGTTTTCAATGGCAGATTGATTTTTGGGAGGGGGTTGCCAGGTCCTTCTCCCAAGCCTACAGCACCTGGTGTTCCCAGGCGGTCTCTCATCCAGGTACTAACCAGGCAGACCCTGCTTAGCTTCCGAGATCTGACGGGATCAGATTCCACAGGGCTACGGCTGCAGGCTTTATCTGACTAATTTTCTCTTAAAATCTGATTTGTCAGATATGAGTATAGCTACTCTTATTTGATTCTGGATTCCATAATCTCAGAATCTCATTTTCCATCCTTTCATTTTTAGTCTGTGTATGTCTTTGCTGGTGAGGTGTGTTTCTTGCAGGCAGAAAACAGCTGGATCTAATTTTTAATGCATTCAGACAGTCTATGTTTTTTAATTGGAGAATTAAGATCACTTAGATGCAGGGTTATAATTGGAAAGTATGAACTAATTCCTGTCATTTTGTTGTTTTTCTAATGTTTGATTCTTTTCTAATTCTCATTTGTCTATTGCCCTAGTGGTATTTATTCTATCCCATGCTCTCATAGTTGTTTTTATATTCCTCTTCTCTGTGTAGGATTTCTGTAAGTATCTTTTGCAGTGCTAGATTAGTGGCCATGAGTTCCTTTTACATATATGTATCTTGAAAGATCTTTATTTCTACTTTTATTCTGAAAACTAACTTTGCTGGATATTATAATCTAGATTGGTTGTTATTTTCTTTCAGGGGTTAAAATGGATCATTTCATGCCCTTTTGTTCTTCAGAATTTCTGTTGAGAAATCTGCTGCTGTTCTAATAGATTTGCTTTTATAAGTGAGTTGGTGCTTCTCTCTCCAAGCTTTTAATGTTCTTTCTTTGTTCTGAACTCTTGGCATTTCAATTATAATATGATGTGGGGATCTTTTTTCTTAATTATGTCTATTTGTGATTCTAAATGACTCCTATTCTTGAATGTCCATAGTGTCCAAAGATTTGAAAAAAATTCTGCTATTTTTCACTGAATAGGTTTTCTACCCCTTTAGTCTGTGCCTTGGTATATTTATCTGCACCAAAAATATGTAATTTTGTTCTTTTAATCATGTCCCAGGGATCTTACATGTTCTGTTCATAATGTCTTAATTTTTTATTTATTATATTCTGAATGTTTTAATTCATCTCTTCTGCTTGGTCTAGCCAATTGGTGAGGCTTTCCAGTGAATTTTTGATTTGACTTATTGAGTTTTTCATTCCTAAGATTTCTGCTTGGTTCTTTTACACATTTCTATCTCCTTATTGAATTGTTTTCCTTAATTTATTCAGCTGTTTTTCTATATTTTCCTGGAATTCATTTATCTTTTAAAAATCCTTCTTTTGAATTCTTTATGGGATTTCATCTACTTTAATATTTTTGGAGTCAGTTGCTATAAAATTATAAATTTTAATAGGAATACTGTTGTCTCATGTTTTCATATATCTTATATTTCTATTTTGAGATTTTCACATCTTTTGGGATGGATATTTCTTCTATGTTTATGTGAAATCCTTTTTAGGGAAGAGCATTCTCTTGACAGTGTGTCCTGAGATATTCTATTGTGAAATGCTAAACATATTTTTAATTGGATTTCATGGCATAGTTTCCCTGTTACTTTTTTGGTAGTAATTAGTGTTTTGACACAGTGTAGAGTATGTTGGTGCCTTAATGTCCTTCTTTTTCTGTAGGTTCCATAAGAGGTAATACTTCTAGTAGATCAAGCAGATGTGTTATAGATGGAGGAGTATATGGGTTTCATCCTCTTGACTATTTCTCTAATCTTGTTGACAGTGTACTGTCTGAAATGGTTGGGAGTGACCTATTCTGTGACCTCTCATAGGTGTGGTATCCATAGTCTTTCTGTCATTTTCCTCTGTTGTTGCTAAGTGGTGGATATACAGGAGTGAGTCTTCAGTCACCTCTGCCCCAGCCCTGCCTACTTGCATCCTTCTCATCTGCTTGTTTTTGTTTGTTTGTTTGTTTGTATGTTATTGTTTTTTATAATTAGTTTTGAGGCAAGTTCTTTCTATGTAGCCCTCTTTGGCCTTGAACTTCTGAGCCTCTTGCCTCAGCCTCCAGAGTGCTGGGATTACAGGTGTGTGCCACCAGATTCAGCTCCTGCTTGGTTTTTTTTTTTTTTTTAATCTCCTCTATTTTTTGAGCTAAAGTATTTATTGAAATTCAAGGAGGAGTCGAATTTTGTAAAGCAAAGTAGGTGATTCTTACCTGGGCTGGAAATGGAAAAGTATTTTCATAACACACCTGAAGTTTTGTGCTTAACCTCAAGCATCATATAAAAAGGGTAAAGCAAAGCTGGGCGCAGTAGCGCACACCTGCAGTCCCAGCGGCTCGGGAGGTGGAGGCAGGAGGATCGCAAGTTTGAGACCAGAGGCAGTCTGTGTAACTTGGCGAGACTCTGTCTCAAAACAGTAAAAAAATGGGCTGAGGGTGCAGTTCAGTGGCAAAGCACTTGCAAAGCATGCAAGTGCAAGGCCCTGGGTTAAAAAAAAAAAAAAGAGGTAAAGTAAGTTACTATAACAGAAACAAAGAGCAATGAACCACATACAGAAATAAAGTAAAAACCAAGAACCAACTACAATATCCACAACTGTAAAAACAGCAACAGGAATAGTGGGGGCAGCAATAAAATAGGCACAAAAGTTTTAAAAGATGAGAAGAGAAGGAAAAAAATCCCAGAGAGAAGAAAATGGGAAATAGAAAACAACAAAACAAGTTAGAATATTCAAAAAGGGTAAAATATTCAAAAGGGGAGAAGGTAGCAGAAAGGTGGAAGGTGAAGGCCAATATTTGAAAGGGGGTGGGGGAGAAAGAAAGAGAGAGAGAGCAAGTAAGACAATTTGACTGTTAGAAGGAGAGAAAAAGAAAGAGTAACAAGAATGATGAAAAGAAAAAATATATGAAGCTGAAAAGGGAAAAAAATGTGAAACTGCTGCAAGTACAAAAAAAAATCTT
The DNA here is from genome assembly GCA_007922755.1 of Pedetes capensis. Taxonomy (NCBI): domain Eukaryota; kingdom Metazoa; phylum Chordata; class Mammalia; order Rodentia; family Pedetidae; genus Pedetes; species Pedetes capensis. The sequence continues at coordinate 89,836 of VMDO01001243.1, forward strand.
AATAGATAAAAAAGTCATGCAGGCAAGCGTGAATATTCATTACCCCTGCCAATCTGCACTGTTTTCTTGGGCTGTGTGCCCTTGGAGAGAGCAAGGGGTGGGGCACATTCAGCACTTACTTCAGTTTGTGTTGCTTACCAGGTGGTCGGTAGGAGCAGTTTGGAGCTGAAGCTGCTTGGAATGGCTTCATCCCCCTGCTTGCTTGTAGGAAGCATGGGGCCAAAGTCCTGTGAGCTGGAGTTGACTCCAGACAGAATAGCTTCCTGTACTCCCAGGGCCCAATTGCACCCAGTTCCACTGAGCCTCTGGATTCCAGGAACCCTTGTGAAGCCCACTTGGAGGGTAGAGCAAACATCATCAACAACAAAACAAAAAACAAAAAACAAACAACCCCCCCCCAAAAAAAAAAAAACCATAAACAAAAACAAAAAACCCTGTACTGGGTGGAGAGGATGCAGCAGGTCCCAGGCTTTCTACCACCTGTGACTATGGTTTTCCACAGCCTAGTCCTGCACGTTATGTGTGCACCGGCTGCATCTCCTGACCCTCTTTACCTGGCTGCCAGAGCTGCCAGTCTTAAAGGGAAAGTGAGGTCCATTCTGTTCCATGTCTCTGATCCAGATCCCCCTGCACATATTTTTCTTTTTTAAATTTTTTAAGTTACTTTTATATTAAGATATATAGGTCATAACCATTTTAAGAGGTTGTTTATGATCAGGAACCAATGGTACTGTAGGAAGAAGTAGAAGCTGCCTTGAAGGAACTGGCAAAACACAAGGCTTCAGGAATTGATGGAATACCAATAGAGATGTTTCAACAAACAGATGCAGCACTGGAGGTGCTCATTTGCTTATGCCAAGAGATTTTGAAAACAGCTACCTGGCCAACTGACTGGAAGAGATCCATATTTAATCATTAATATCTTACAAAAGTAAAATTTTGCTAAAGATCATTCAAAAGCAGCTGCAGCAGTCTATTAACAGGCAACTGCCAGAAAATCAAGCTGGATTCAGAAGAGGGTATGGAATCAGGGACATCATTACTGATATCAGATGGATATTAGTCAAAGGCAGAGAACAACAGAAAAATGCCTATGTTCTATTGGCTATGCAAAGGCATTTGACTATGTGGGTCACAAAACATTATGGATAACTTGTGAAGAATGGGAATACCAGAACACTTAATTTTACTCATGGGGAATCTGTACATGGACCAGGGGGCAGTCATTCAAACAGAACAAGGAAACACAGCCTGGGTTAAAGTCAAGACAAGTGTGTGTCAGGGCTGTATCCTTTCACCATACCTCTTCATTTTCTGTGCTGAGCAAATAATCTGAGAAACTGGACTTTATGAAGAAGAATGCGGCATCAAGATTGGCAGAAGACTCATTAACAACTTGCCTTATGCAGATGACACAACTTTGTTTGCTGAAATTGGAGAAGATTTGAAATATTTACTGATGAAAATCAAAGAAGACAGCCTTCAGTATGGATTGCACCTCAACATGAACAAAACAAAAATCCTTACAACTGGGTCAGTAGGCAACTTCAATATAAATGGAGAAAAGATTGAGGTTGTCCAAGATTTTGCTTTATTTGGTTCTATAATCAACACCTATGGAAGAAGCAGTCAAGAAATCAAAAGGTGCTTTGCATTGGTAAAAGCTCTTGTAAAAGACCTTTAAAGTGTTGAAAAGTAAAGGTATCATATTGAAGATGAAGGTGTGCCTGACTCATGCCGTGGTATTTTCAGTCACAGCATATGCTTGAAAAGCTGGATGTTGAATAAGGGAGGCAGAAGAAGAATGGATGCTTTTGAATTATGATGCTGGAGACGAATATTTAATATACCATGGACTGCCAAAAGCACTCACAGATCTATCCTAGAAGTACAACCAGAGTGCTCCTTGGAAATAAAGACGGCTAGCCTGCATCTGGGGGCTGGGAGTTAGCTCAGTTGGTAGAGTGCTGTGCTGCAGTCTCTGAGGTCCCGAGTTCGATTCCCAGCACCGCAAAAATGGGAGAAGGACCTGGCAATCCACTCCCAAGGCAATCCCGAAACAGTCAGCCATTGAAAACCCTATGAGGGTCGCTATGAGTCGGATACCGACTCGACGGCACCTAACAACAACAACAACAGCCTGCATCTGACATATTTTGGACATGTTTTCAGGAGGGACCAATTTCTGGAGAAGAATATCATATTTGGGAGGGTGGCAGGTCAATGAACAAAAGCAGGACCCTCAACTAGATGGATTGACACTGGTTGCAACAATGGGCTTAAGCATAAAAATGATCATGTGCATGGCCTGTGTCAGGTTGTATTTCACTGTGCTGTACGTAGGGTGGCTATGAGTCAGACCCAACTCAATGGCACCTAAGAACAACATATAGGTCATGAAAGTAGAAGAAGCTTATGTATGGTTGGATAAAGGACTAAAAAGAAGGGGAGGGTAATGAGAAAGGATAATAGGGGAAAGGAAAGGCAATTTCTCATGATTTGCCCTAAAGACAAAATCTGGATGTGTTTATCTATGTGTCTATATCTATCCCTATCTTCATCTATCTCTGTCTACCTACAGCATTCTCTTGACAATGTATCCTGAGATATTGCATTGTTGTGAAGTATGAAACATTTTTCTAATTGGATTTTGTAGCATCATTTCCATGTTACTTTTTTGGTGGTCATTAGTGTGTTTTGACACAGGGCAGACTGTTTTGGTGCATGAATGTCCTGCTTTCTCTGTAGGTTCTGTAGAAGTGGGTTGTTGTTGTTGTTGTTGCTGGTTGCCACCGAGTTGTGTCTGACACATAGCGACCCTCATAGGGTTTTCAATGGCTGATTGTTTCGGGATTGCCTTGGGAGTGGATTACCGTATCCTTTTCCTGTTTTTGTGGTGCTGGGAATCAAACTCAAGACCTCAGAGACTGCAGAGTGGTGCTCTATACCAGCTGAGCTAAATCTCAGCCATTGGAGGGGGTACTTCTAGTAAGTGAGGCAGATGTGTTGTGGACAGAGGAATATCAGAGGTTCACTCTCTGTGACTATTTCTTTAGTCTTGTTGACAGTGGCCTTTCTGAAAGAGTTGGGAGTGACCTATGCTGCAGCATGACAAATAAAGTCCTAAACATACAGAGATAGATATACACACAAACAAGACATGCAAGTAGAGGGGGACCATTGGTGGGAAGGACGTGGATGGGGCATCATGAGAGGGTAATGTGGGAGATGAACATGAACAAGGTACAATGATAGGTATGGAAATGTCACAATGAAACCCATCAAGATGTACACTAAAAATTACTCATAAAAACATACTGGGGAAAAACTTTCCTTGCAGAACCTGGAACAATATACCACAACAATATGAATAAATAAACATACATGAAATTGCCAATCTAAATAAATAAATAAACTTTATTTTGCTTTTCCTTTTTTGTTAGGTGCCATCGAGTTGGGTGTGATTCATAGTGACCTTATGTACAACAGAACAAAACACTACCCAACACTGTGCCATGCATATGATCTTTTTATGCTGGAGCCAATTGCTGCAGACAGTGTGTTTCTTCTCATTTTGAGTCATGCCATATCAGCAAAAGGAGGTCCCAGGGGCTTTACTCTATTCCTGTCAGGAAGGTGTATTCTACTGTGAGGAAGCAACTCTTCCCCAGTCATTTCTTGAAAACCTTTCAGCGAGAGGGTGGGACGTGTTTTCCAGCACTATATTTGACAGTGTTTCTCTGCTATTCATAGGGTTTTCGATGGCTAATTGCTTCGGGAGCGGGCTGCCAGGTCCTTCTCCCTACTTTGCCTTAGTCTGGAAGCTCAGCTGAAACCTGTCCACCCTGGGTGATCCTGCTGGTATGTGAAATACCCATGGCATAGCTTTCAGCATCATGGCAACATGCAAGCCCCCACAACATGGCAAGCTGGCAGACACATGGGGGAGATTTTATTTAGTTCTTTTCAATTAGCATACATTTGATTGCGATTCCTAACAGCATTTTCATGCTATTTTATTGTGTCCTTTGCTTTTATTCACCCTACTTCCTATGCTTTTTCAATGCATTTGCTTCACTTGCATTTGACCAGGGCCACACTGGGCCACAGGGTAAATAAACACTGAGCAGGATAGCCTGGCAATACTTACTGTGAGCTCCAGGGCAAGGGAAAATATATAGACTTATGTTTTCCAAAGCAGCCAGCATGGGGGCCACCTTCCCAAGAGAGCTCCCCAGCACTAAGCTTTTGCCCTGGGCAGCGCAGCAGCGTACTCCTCGAGCGCTGACTGACTGTGCAGCTCCCACATCTGCTCCCTTCAGGCTGCCTTTCTGTCCTGCATCTGCTTGGGGACCAATGTTGTCCTCTCTGTCTCTCCCTCTTTCCCTTTCTCTTACTCCTCCCCTCTACTGCGCCCTCTGGTCCCTGCAGGTACAACACTGATGAGCTCTTTTTCACCCCCTGTTCCAATAACCAGAGTCTCTGGGTCTCCCCCTGTGTCTGTCTGTCCGATATTGAACTTCAGTTTGTCCTGTCAGTCACCTACCTTGCTGAGAAGCTGTGTTCACTCTTTTGGCCCTGTGCCGCACTGAAGCTAGGCAGCACTGCAGGCTCCTCATCCTCTATCTTGGCTCCTCCTGATTAGCCTAAGTTCCCGCCAAAGGCGTTGTTCACAAGCAAACGTTTCTGAGTGTCCATTGTGTGCTCCTGTATGTGTCCCTGGGAACTTTTCTGATCTCTAATCTGTCCTGCTTATGTTTACCAAGGTGGGTCAGAGAGGAAATACAGGCATAGGATAAGGACTCATTCATAATAGATAGACTAACTAGGCTGGCCTCAAACTCACGTCAATCCTCCTGCCTCAGCCTCCTTAGCATTGGTGTTATAGGTATTGGCCACTACATCTGACTAATAATTAGGTTGTTAGGTGCCATCGAGTTGGTATCCGACTCATAGTGACCCTATGTACAACGGGTGAAACACTACTGTCAGTGCTTCTCCGCTCTTCATAGGATTTTCAATGGCAGATTGATTTTTTGGGAGTGGATTGCCAGGTCCTTCTCCCAACTGACTAATAATAGCCATATGTATTTCCTCTTATATTCATGCCTTCAGCCCTGGGTCATGAAATGTAAAATAAAAGGGCTCATTTCTGAGACTTGGGGACTTAGGTCACACCAGCTCCTTTACCATGCCTCAGAATCTTGTCCCTGTCATTTCACTGGTGTTCCAAGTGGGCACATCAAAGCTAGTTTTCTTCTCTTGTGGATGCTTTGTCTGGGAAGGTAAGTTGACAGCAAGTGGGTGGTGGACTCCCATTTTTACAGTCCAAATAGCCAGACTTCTCTAGCAAGTGGATGGCACAGAGACCTAGGTAGCAGTTCTCAGATCTGCCTGCCCACTGAATTCTTCTGGAAAACTGGTAACAGTTCATACTACTGGTTCCCATCTGTTGTTATTTGTTGTTGTTAGATGCCCTTGAGTCAGGTCCAACTTCTAGCAACCCTGAGTACAACAGAACAAAACACACTCCCATACTGTTCCATGCCCAGTACTATGTCAGGGCTTCTCTGCTGTTCATAGGGTTTTCAGTGGCTGATTGGGGATTGTTTCAGGAGTGAGCTGCCAGGTCCTTGTCCCATTTTTTGAGGCGGTAAGGATCAAACCCAGGGCCTCAGAGAACACAGAGCAGCACTTTACCAACTGAGATAAACCCTAGCCCCAGTCTCCATCTAGACCCACTAATTGAATGTTTAATAGAGGAGCTCCCAAATCTTTATTTTAGTAAAATCCCCATGTGATTTTGATGTAGCCAGTTCATACAAATTTGGGAATCACTGCGTCTTAACAGTCTATCTTCACAAAGTTATGCTATTTCCAGAAAATGAAAATGTGTCTTAAAGTTGTAAAACAAAGTGGAATTAGCAAAAAGATTGTATAAATAATGCTATATTATATAGAGTTAAAAATTAAAGAAAGGCAAACACTTTGGAACCATTACAATTCTACTTCATTTCTTTCCCACTAACTTGACTCAGTTCTCAAGTTGTAGTGGTTCTTCTTGAGCCTCTGATTTCATGATTTTCCTCTCTTCCCATTGTGGTTTTGAGACATTAAGCTAGTTTATCGTTAAATACTACCCAAAACTTCTTTACTTTTGTCCACTTCCAAGCCACAATCGCCTGCTAACTGTATTTCTGTTGATGAGGGGTGATGTCCTTTGATCTCACTTCTCAGTGTCTTTGCTGTTCTCTGTCTTAGGTTCCACATTATACTCATCAAATGGCAAAGGAAAAATACAAATAGAGAAGTAATAACATCATCAGACCCACTCCCGAGTCCTCCTTGTGTGTCTGTTTTGCTTTCATCACTAGAGCATGTGCTAATTAGCTTCAAAGTCTTTCAAAGTTACAGCTTGTGTTGATGCTCATTTTGAAAAACAATGATAAGATTTACACACAAAATACTTTTCTCCTGACTCCCTTAGCAACCATCTCCAAATTCAATCCAAAATTTCAATCCATGTTGGCTGGAAGGTAACTTTAAGAATGCACTTGAGCAGATGCTAGAAAGGGCAGGCAATATCCTCTCTGCCATTCCTGGGCGCTGACACACTCCCTGGGATAAGATCCTCAGAGCCTTCAGCTTCTCCTCCTTTAACTCTGTTGGCTTCCTGACTACAACCAAGAGAGCCTTTTCTGTCCTTTCTGTGGCTGGGAGGGAGGCAGACAGACTGAAGGACTGTTGTTGTTAGGTGCCATCAAGCCGTGTCCCAATCATGGTGGCCCTCATAGGGTTTTCAATGGCTGATTGTTTCAGGATTGCCTTGGGAGTGGATTGCCACATCCTTCTCCCATTTTTGCAGTGCTGGGAACCGAACCCAGGGATCTCAGAGACTACAGAGTGGTGCTCTACCCACTGCTAAGTCCCAACCTGGACTGAAGGACTAGCAATAAGAAATTCATGCCTCTGTCTACCTCAGAAGGTGCTAACTAGAGCAGGAGACTTTTTTAGTTGCAGTCCACTGACCCTTGAGAAATGCCTAGAATATTCTTGAAGGAAATTCTTGAAGCTCTATGCATTCTGGATCCCTGGCTTGGGGGAAAACACCATCCAGTGTGAGAGGTTAGATGCCAACATGCTGGCGTAATCAAGTTGCAGATACCCTCATGCTGGAAACTGGATCCAGCCTTCCAGGATGGATAGGGTTGAAGCAGACCCTGACACTGAGCAGAGACATCCCAGCCAGGCCTGTCGGAAACGTTAGCCCTGGCTGTCCCTCTGCCCTGTCCCCTGAAGGCTCTGGGGGTATTGTCCTCTTCTGTTGCCAGGAGAGGAGGTGGATGGGGGAAACCTGACCCTTCACTGCCAGACACCCAGTGCAGCTGATATAGGACTGGATGCTCTTGCCAGACTTGGCTGGCCTCCCTCTCTGTTTGAGGCAGCATTAAGAAGATTGATTTCGGCAAGCCAGACATAATGGGAGACTAATGGCTGCAAGGGAGACACTTGGCTTGTGGACATCTTGTACCAGTGCCAGTTGCTTTGGGACAGGGGAAGGGGGAAAGCCAGGCAAAGCTTCATGCTTGTCTGTTTTTCCTTCTCCTCTCCCCTTCCTTCTTCTGTATCTTCTCTTCTTCTATTCTTTGTTCCCTCTCTCTGGGTCTAGAAATGCTCCACGTAAAAGGGACTCACAGTCCCTGCTGATTTGGGGCACAGGGGACTTGCTCACAAGATCCTCCCGGCTGTCACTGCCAATGGCACATGTGAGCTGAACTTCTGCAGCACCACAGGGTAGGGTCCTCCAACATTTCTCCAACAATGTTCCAGGATGGCCTTCAGGCTTGCAGGAGAGTACGAGTTTTCCTTTCGGAATCTGGCTGCTCCTGAGAGGGACCAGAGGGCTTGGGTAGCACAGGAGCTGAAGGGTGGCTCCTAGAAGCTCAGCTTGATGGTGTCTCCACTGATGCCCTTTGTACCCTTTAGGGGTAAGGGGAAGGAAATTTGGCTTCCACTAGGTGGAACAGTGTTCTAGCCTGGTGTTACCAAGGAACTGTGGTCACTATACCCCTCCTGGGAGGTTGCCTCCAAACTTCAAAGCAGTACAACTGTAGCTTCTTCCTCCATGTTCCCCTGGGTCTGTGGAGAGTACCTGTGGCATGTTGCCTGGCAGTCCCTCCCTCCCATCAGCTGCCCACATGCTCAAAGAGGTAGCAGATCAGGAGGGCACAACAAGCTGGCTGGGGGTCGGGGGAAAGCAACTATATGTACTCCCTGGCTCCTTTTCCTCATAGGAGGCTGACGATCTGCATCTATTTGTTGCCACCAGCACTCAAGAGTGGGGTCAAGGCTTCAAGTATGGCTGGGCACTGTATGGGTCTCCTTCCAGGAGAAGCAATCCTTCTCAGAGAAGCCAGAGCCTGTCTGGGAGGGATCCTTGGCAGCCACTGACGACATCTCCTCAGCCCAGACAAAATGGCACCCATAGAAGTCAAGTCTATTTAGAGCATTAAGTTCCAGATACTGCTATTACTAGTAGGCAGAGGAAGGGGAAATACTAAGTACATCCTACCATGTTACCTTCATCCCAGGTATATCCCTCAAAGTAAACCATATCCATGAACATTATCCTTAAAGTCACAACTCAGATTAAAGAGGAATTCACATTCACGAGTCCTGGCATTTCTCCAACCTCATGTTCTACATTTTCAGCTATTCATTCTTCTCTTGGGTTTCATCTCCATTGTCCTCCTCCCTCCTTTGACATTTCTGTTTACATCCCTTAATTAAATGTTATTTCCTTAGACTCAACTCCCAAGTGGCCCTGGATGAAGTTTCATTCCCTATCCCAACAGTCATGATTCCTGTTACTCAGTGTTTTATCTTCTACATAGCCTTAGTTGGCATCGTCTGAAATGGTCTTGTTAACGAGGAGACATGAGGAGTGTGTTCAGAAAAGGGAGTGCAGGTCTGGAGCCCAGGTCCAGAGGCTGGCAGGAGTTTATTAAAGGTAGAGAATATAGGCATAGATTATAAAGATAGTCCACATTTGAGACGTGAAGGTGGGCAGTAGTGAACGGTTACTGCTGCCCAGAGCTAACATCAGTTGTGATCTTTATAGTGGGTGTTGAGCCTTCAGGGGAAGGAAAGAAATGTTTTACACCTGAGGCTGTGCCCCAAATGGCAGGCATTTCAAAAGGTTTGAAATCCAGGCAACTACTGGTCTTGATAAGGGAGCAGAAATCCACTGAACAATGTCCTTTTTGATTGCTGGCATTGGTGTCTGCCTCACACAGTCTTACTATCCTTCCTGGATGAATGCAGAAGTGAGGAGGGATTTCATTTCTGCTTCCTCCTAGCAAATATGCTGTTCCTGGGGATGTGATCAGGGAAGCACTGACCAGCAGACCAAAGCCTTTGTCCCACAGGAAGTTCACACTGATACTCATATTCCAGGTGGTTGGGAAGCGCCTGGCTAAGCAGGGAGGGGGGGGCTGCAGAGCCCTCTCTTCCCTCTCTTCCTGCCTATTGCCCTCTAGCAGTCTTACTTACTGTATTTGTTTTTTGTGGTGAGAATCTCTGTCTTTTACTAGAACTTAACATCCATGAGAACAGGGACCTAGTCCACATTGCTTGACAAAGTTTCCTCAGTCGCAGGCATGCCACAGACACTCAGTAAATATATGCTGTGATAGTTTGTCTTGCTAGTTTAGAGGTTTCCTGGGGGCGGCAAGTGTGTCCCTCTTAGAGTAAGAGGGAAGGAGACAGTCCCCATGGACATGCCTGTGGGCACTATTTCACAGTTGACCCCTCCTCAGGATGGCTGCCACTTTCCTCTTGTTCCCTTCCACAGGGTCTCTCTGGCTGATGCTGATGTCTGCACCTGTGTTCCTTCCCTTGCACCAAGTCACGTAGCCAAGATACAACAAAAGAAACAATTTATTTTCCAATTTAGCACACAGTCTTAACCCTTAATTCTTAACTCAAAGCTGTTGCCTTATATTTGATGGCATCCCATGAAACTAATGTTACAGAGAGGGAATTTTCGTTATTAATCTACAAATACCTTCTAATGAGAGTCCTATGAAGATGAGAACCCTTTTGTACCAGGGAATACCTTGGTGGACTCTGAGTCACCTGAGGTGCCTGGAGCTAGGGCAGCCAGGAAGGGTTCCCCAGGTGGGGCAGCTGAAGGGCTTTTCATAACAGAAGCCTGCATGGTTATCTTCAAAGATCTGTTGTTGTTGTTGTTGTTAGGTGCCAACAAGTCAGGTCCGACTCATAGTGACCCTATGTACAATAGAGCGAAATACTACCCAATGATGTGCCATGCCTGGCACTATGTTATGCTTCTCTGCTATTCAGAGGGTTTTCATTGACAGGTTGTTTTTGGGAGTGGGATGCTGGGTCCTTCTCCCAAGCCTACAGCATCCAGTATTTCCAAGCGGTCTCCCATCCAAGGATTAACCAGGCTCAACCCTGCTTAGCTTCCAAGATCAGATGGGATTGGATACCAGCATAGTATGCAGAAATACCTATATTTGACAATATAGGTGTTTCTAAAAAGTAAATCTCTCCATCAATGCTGAGTCTGGGGTAAAGTGCCCCTCACTAACACATGCTGCCATGAGAGGAAGTATGTGGATAGAGAGAGTGGCTTTGTCTGTTTGGTAAGTATGGTGTTTAACAGAGATGGTTTTGAGGTCTACGCATTGAATTCATTCTGCAGAAAGAGAAATTTGGGTCTAGAATGGAAAATGCTTATGCTCTACCTGTATTTCTTCCCTTCTAGCCCTCCTAGTCAGGGGCTAGGATTTAGCTTAGTTGGTCAAGCAAAGCTCTACACTCCCTGAGGTCCTGGGTTTGATCCCCAGCACTGCAAAAATGGAAGAAGGATGTGACAATCCACTCCCGAGGCAATCTTGAAATAATCAGCCATTGAAAAACCCTATGAGGGTTGCTATGAGTCAGACATGACTTGAAGGCACCTAACAAGAAGCACTCCCAGTGCTCTGACTTACAATGCCCAGCACTGGAGCCCAGGAGCTTTCTCTAAAAGTGCTGTGAAGTTGATACTTCCTTCTAACTAGATATTTTCTGCTGATATCAGGTCAGAATTGGTATATAAATACCATAGCTTCCTCACCCCGTGGAAGGGATAACTCTTGGGCCCATATTCTATAGTAGCTTCCAGAATTTCCTAACAGGAGTACCTTCTAGTTGCTGATGGTGGTCGCTGGCTTGGTGACACATCTTCACTGGCTCCCTCTCCTTCCTGGTCCACTTCCTCACTCACCCGCTCATGTTTCTTTTCACCTGTGGTCTTAGTGGGGTCTCTGGAAGCAGAACCTGAGACAAAGATCTTGCCAGTGATTGTGTGGGGGAATGCTCTCAGGGAAGAGGAGAGGGGGCTAAAGAAAGGGTCAAGGGAGGGGGCTGAGCAGGGATGTGGGCTTGAATGGAGACTGGATCTTCAGCTGGATCCCTTGGGGGAGCTCTGGAGCAGAGTGTGCACAGAGTTGGTCCCCTCTTCAGTCCAGGCTGGGCTTTTGAAACCTCACTTCAGTTAGACATTTTCTGAGGCTTATTGTAAAAGGCATGGGGTGGGTGCATATCCTCTAGGATGAGGTAATCTCTCTTGGGCCAAAGGTGGTTCTCCAGAGACGGGGTCAGCTGTGACAACATGGCACACCTGCTGGTGAAGAGCCCCGAGCGTGCAGTGTGCCTCCCAATGGATCTGCATTCTAACCTCTGTCTCAAGGTGTGACTCTGGGGATGGAATGGGAGAGAAACGTGTCTAGACCTCTAGGAGAAGAGAGATCTCAGACCGCCTGGCATATATTCACCTTCCCATTTGTTCATCTGCTTCTGGGGCTTACTTTGGACAGTTGGTGGAATTATCCAGATAGCAGCCCCTACTGCCTCCACCTTTCCTTTGGCATGGAATGGCACCTCTCCTTTGCAGTCCTATAATGCTGACTACCATTCAGCCGTGGACCTGGGCCTGTCCGCAGGCTCAAAACCTTCCTCCTCTCTGCATCACATCTACATAGTGTGTGCTAACTGCTGAACTGGAAAAAAATGCCCCCCAATATGGCCCGTTACTTCCTCAGCAAGCCACCTCCCCACTCATCAGTTGGTGGGTGGAGCTATCCATCCTATTGTAGGATGGAGTCTGGATCTCCGACTCATCTGCCCAACATGGCGGCCTGGGCTACCAGCCCCACTGGGGGGTCCTGTACTACAATCCACCTGTGGGACCCTGACACCTGCCTAATTCTTGCCAATCCCTAGACCCAGAGAGCCAGACGTTGTTCCCCACAGTTCCACAGCTGCTTCCAGGGGCAGTCCTGATAGAAATGTAATGCAAGCCACATTAGTAACCCCAGTATACTGGTAAAAGAAAGAGCTGAACTTCACTTTAATAATATAACTTAACTCCATATTTTCAAATACCATCATTTCAACATGTAGTGAACATAAAAATTATCAGCCAGATACAGTCATACAATGCCAAACGATGTTTTGGTTAATGAGGGACAACACATTCAGTGGTGGCCCTATAAGATTTTATCTTAGTGGCATCATGGCCATGTTATTTGTGTAAGTACGCTCTAGGATGTGGGCAAAATGACGAAACTGGCTAACAGCCTGTCTCAGAATCTACCCCATTGCTAAGCAATGCATGCTGCATTTTATATTTTTCACATTAAGTCCTTGAAATCTGGTGTATATTTTATATTGATGGTACTTTTAGGGGGATTAGCTATATGTCTTTCCACATCCCTGTCAGTTTGTTATCCTGTGGGGGCTTGCATGTTGCTGTGATGCTGAAAGCTATGCCACCGGTATTTCAGACACCAGCAGGGCCACCCTTGGTAGATAGGTTCAACTGAGCTTCCAGACTAAGACAGACTAGGGAGAAGGACCTGGCAGCCCACTCCTCAAACAATTAGCCATTGAAAACTCTATGAATAGCAGAGAAACACTGTCAAATATAGTGCCAGAAAATGAGCCCCCCCCCCAGGCTGGAAGACATTCAAGAAATGACTGGGGAAGAGTTGCCTCCTCAAGGTAGAGTTGATCTTAATGATGGGAATGGTGTAAAACCCCTGAGACCTTCTTTTGCTGATATGGCATGACTCAAAATGAAAAGAAATACAGTGGTTGCAACAATGGGCTCAAACATAAAAGGATCATGTGCATGACACAGTGTTGGGTAGTGGTTTGTTCTGTTATACATAGAGTTGCTATGAGTCAGATCCTTCTCTATGGTACCTAACAACAGCAGCTATATGGTAAGTGGTTCATAGTCACATGTGGTTAATGGCTACCATATTGAACAACTCAATTCTATTGTCTCTGGGAATAAAACAGCCTAACTATGAGGTCCAGGCTGGGTTGGAAAGCAAGCAAAGCCAGGAGTCCTCACTATTATTGATGGTGTAGGGCGGCTGAGTGGGACTGAGGACAGAAACTGAAACTGAGGAGGAATGGGGAATAGGGAGCTGGGATGTCCCTGTTTCAGAGGGAATTTCTGGAGTTGGAGACATTGGAAATGGGGCAGTTTCTGATCCTGGTTGGCTTTCAAGAGTGGGTGGAGAGAGGCCACTTGACTGAGGTGCTAGGGGAATTCAAAGCAAGTATTTTTTTAATGTTTCTGAAACTGTCTGTGACCCAAGCAGGAACTGTGGTGGATGGGCAAGCAGGGAGCCTGAGGCTGAAGCTATTTGGGAAGCCAGGAACCTCTCTGCCGGAGCCAGTGGTGTCAATCTGTGCTCATTAATTAATTATTAGAAAAGCCAGCTATGCTTGATTTTAACTTTTCAACAGGAAGATTTTCAAAATTTAAGAAGTGACAAACACCTCAGCAGCAGGCTTTCTATCTCATTGTTGAGTCCTCAGTGAAAGTGTGAAAAAAGGCACACGCATTTTGCATTGCCCTCTTTGCAAAGCACTTGTGGATTCTTAGCAGTAATAAGTCCCCCTTGGTTCTCACTCTCCAATTAGTTGTGTGATCACCTAACAATATTTTGATCCAGACTGTATTTCTTGTTTTAACGATTAGCATTCTTACCTCAGACTCTTGGTGAAAGTAAGATAAATTGCCTTTATTTCCTCCCCTTGATCAGCCACACATGGTCTCCATAAAGAAAATGATCAGAGTGTTTACTCTTAGCTGCCTATTACCAGGCTTCTGAGCAGAGTATACAGTCGTCTTGTTTCTCAGGCGGGTAAACCAAGGCCTTGAGGAATTACTGTTGTTGTTGTTACTGGACTTGTCCAATTAACTCACTTAAAAGTAACTTACAACCCAGGGAAAGTTTGCTTAATGAAAATATATGGAAATGGTGACTACTGTGGTTTCTGAGGTGCACTTGTGGTGTGATTCAATCTTGAAAATGATTGAATTTTGTAAGGGAGGGACTTCGTTTTTAATTCACGACTGTATCCCATATTCTGACACATTGTATGCATGCACCATGACTTTCATAACTATGAAAAAATACCTGACATTAGCAACATAAAGGGAGGAATTCTTCACTTTGGCTCACTGTTTCAGAGATTTCAGTCCATAGTCTTTGGCTCTGTTGCTTCTGGGCCCATGGAGAGGCAGAACATCATGGTGGCCAGGAAGCAGAGGGAGAGAGAGAGATGCCTGTACTAGTTGACTTTCTCCTTCCTCTGCTTTAGTTTCATGCAGGCTCCCAGATATGGGATGGTGCTGCCCACATTCAGGGCAGGTCTTCCCCAACTTAGTAAATCCTCTCTGGACACACAGAGCCTCACAGATACACTCAGAAGTGTGCTTTACCAATCTCCTAGGTGCCTCTCAATCCAATCAAGCTCACCATCAAGATTAACCATCACAGCACTCAAGAAATTTCTTTTTTTACATCCTGGAGAGCAAACCCTGGGACTTGTGCATGCCAGGCAAGAGCTCTACCACTGATCTACATTCCCAGCCCAAGAACAATTTGAATGATGTATGAGTTGCATCATCTATCCATCTATCCATCTCAGATGGTCAAATTGCTTTCTTGGTTTTAAAATGTTTTTAGGCTTAAGATTTAAAAATAATTTCCCATATGTATGGGATTTTCAAAACAGCAAGTTGTTTTCAGAGATAATTCAGAAGAAATAAAAAATATACACACATAAGTGTACTCCATAGGAAATATAATATTGTCCTCTGTCATTTGTTCTGTATGGTTCTATGAGTTGCCTTTTCACAAAACACTGTTTTGACGATCTACTCATGGTAGGCCCAAATAATTACACATCACTCTTTTTTACTCTTCTATAATATTTAATACTATGGCTGGATCATAGCTAAATTGTTGTTGTTAGGTGCCATTGAGTTGGTATCCGACTCATAGCGACCCTCTGTACAACAGGGGAAACACTATTGTCAGTGCTTCTCTGCTGTTCATAGGGTTTTCAATGGCAGGTTGATTTTTGGGAGGGGGTTGCCAGGTCCTTCTCCCAAGCCTACAGCTTCTGGTGTTCCCAGGCGGTCTCCCGTCCAGGTACTAACCAGGCCCGACCCTGCTTAGCTTCCGAGATCTGACGGGATTGGATGCCACAGGGTACAGCTGCAGGCATAGCTAAATTAGTCATTGCCTTAATTAGTGGCAACTAGGTCTTGCTGTTTAAAGACTTGCTGCACTGAACACCTTTGCACATTGCCTCCTTAAGCGCTTCCAATGTTTCTTTATGTGCAGCCATAATACCCTAGCATCTGATCCTGCCTGATCTCACAAGCTAAGCAGGGTTGGCCTGGCTAGTCCTTGGATGGGAGACAAGCTGGGAATACCAGGTGCTGCAGGCTATGGAGAAGTACCAGGCAATCCATTCCCAAAATCCATTCCCATTGAAAAACCTGTGAATAGCAGAGAAGCACTGACAGTAGTGCTGGGCATGGCACAGTGTTGGGGAGTGTTTCCTTCTGTTGTACATATGGTCACTATGAGTCAGACTTGACTTGCCCACACCTAACAACAACAACAACAACAATTGTTTCTTTATGTTAGTGCTAAACAATGAAATTGTAGCTCATAGAAATGTCTACTTGAAGTTTTTTGGATACTGCCAAAATGCTCTACAGAGTAAAACTACAATTCATACTTTTACTGTCCATCTGTCCATTTCCTTGCATACATTAATATTAACAAACATTTGTTTTTACTGGCCTATTGGGTGAAAAATTATATTTATTTAACTTTAGGCAGTAAACATAATTTATTGTTATAAATGTATGCAAAATAATGAATGTGCTATATATATGTATATACAATTTGAATACTAATAGAACAAGTACCCAAGTATCTAGTACTCAGCTGAATGTTAATATTTCCTTAGTATTATCTTTTTTGACTGTTTCCAATTCTGCACCCAGTAATTCATTCATTTTTGCTCCTATATGTGAGTATTTGTTGTTGTTAGGTGCTGTTGAGTTAGGTTCAACTCATAGTGACCCTCATAGGGCTTTCAATGGATGATTGTTTCAGGATTGCTTTGGGAGTGGATTGCCATGTCCTTCTCCCATCTTTTGTTTTTGTGGTGTGGGAGATTGAACTTAGGGCCTCAGAGAGTGCAGAGCACCAATCCACCAACTGAGTTAAACCCCAGTACCATATATGAGCGTACTAAGATTTATTTTTCTGTTCTGCCATGATGGACATTTTGCTTATTTCCTGTTTTTTTTTTTTTTTCCTAATATGATCATGTACCTTGATCTTTCTTTCCCTTCCCTTCCCTTTCTTTCCTTTCCCTTCCCGTCCCTTCCCATCCCTTCTCATTCCTTTTCCTTTTCTCTTTTCTTTTCTTATTTTTTTCTTTTCTTTTTTCTTTCTTTTTTTTGTGTGTTACCTGGGGCTGAACCCAGGGTCTCATGTATACTTTGCAAGCACCCTGCCACTGAGCTGCACCCCAACCCCTTTTTAATTTTTTTTTTTTAATCTTGAGACAGGGTCTCACTAAGTTTCTCAGGCTGCCCCTGGCCTCGAACTTGGGATCCTCCTGCCTCCACCTCCTTTGTCACTGATTACAGGCGTGTACCAGCACACCCAGCCCACTAATATATTCTCTGATATTCCAATATAAGGTGTGCTTATATAATTTTTCTTTAGATGACACTTTTGGTTCATGGCAAAGCTTTGACAGGTTGAGTTTTCATTGACATTCAATTTTAAATATTTTTAAGTTTCTATTATGATTCCTATTTAGAGGTTATTTCTCTTATTGGAAATTTTTAATGTACACCTTAATGTGATTCATTCTGACATGGTTTTCATTGTGACATTTCCATATATGCATTTTGATGTACATTATTCATATAGGTTCCCCCTTACCTCTTGCATGCTTCCCCCTCCCTTCCACCCTCCCCATCTAAGACTTCTCTATCTTTTACTTGGGAATATTTTTCTATATGTCCTTGGGTTCCAGTTCTGATTAAGATAGAAACTTTTCCTGTAGTGATCTTTGTTTTTATCTTGTTAGAACAATTGCATGCATTTTCTAGACCATATATATTGACACCATTCTTAGCTTTTTTTTCCCTTTTATTTTGATCCAACCTTTGAATAGGATTTTTCCTTCTTATAATTTTGATTCAGCTCCTACATATGAGTGAGAACATGTGGTGTTTCTCTTTCTGAGCTTGTGTTCGTACTATTTAGAGGTTATTTAAGGTGCATTTCAAAGTTCCTTTTGTTATCAATTCTACTTGAAAGGCTTTGTGGTCAAGAGGAGGTGATTTGTATGACAAATTATTTGGTCTTTGTTGAGCTTTGCTTTGTGGCCTGGTAAGTAGTTAGGTTTTTCAATTTTTGCAATCTATAACAACTGAGGTATATTAAGATTTCTCTAATGATAACCAGTTTCTCTTTGAAATTCTGCCCATGTTTTCTCTATATCATTTGAGGCTGTGTCTTAGGTACATATAAATTCAGAATCCATATGTCTTCCTAAAACAATCCTTTTATTATTATATAGAGATCTTATTTATGATTAATGATGATTTTTCCTTAATATATATTTTATTATTAATCTAGTGGTACCATCTTTTAAAAATAACATTTGCCTAGTGTATTTTCTTATCCATTTGCTTCAAATATATTTGAGTCATTACTGTTTTTGATTTTTTAAAAGTATGTGATGGATTTTTTCTTAACCTATCTGATGGAGTCTTTTAGAATGATGAGTTTATTATACTTATATTTATTCTTATTGCTAATATATTTGGCCTTATTTCCATTATCTCACTTTGTGTATACCGTGTTCCCCTGTACCCCCTTCATGTACCATTCCCTAACCTTCCACTATACTGATTAATCTTCATTTTCCTCTTTTCTCTCACTACTTATTTGGAAGAGGTCACCCTTAACATTTTAAAGCATGGCTGACTTACAACATATAAAATTATTCAATATTTCTGCCTGCTTTCAGAATGTTGCTATGTTTTTGTTTTTTTTAACAAAAACTTTTGACTTTTTAACTTTCAACCCAAATGCTGCTCTGATTCTGTATTTTCCTATTGTCTTGTTTGTATAAACCCTAATGGTTTACTTACTTGTTTAACAGCTCCTTTACTCATAGTGCTTCTTTCTTCTTACCTTGCTCTTCTGAGTTTATTTCCTTTGTTCCTGGAAATGGTCTTTTTAATAGATCTTTTAGAGACAGTATCTTGGTGGTAAATTTCATCAGTCTGGTATGAAGAGGTCTTTTATTACACTTAGTCTTGAACAAAATTTAGCTGGATAGAGGATTTTAGGGTATATATAATATTACAATTTAAAATTTTATATGTAATTTTATTTTCTTTCTCTATTTACATTTTACTGCTGGGAAGCCTGTCATTTCATGCTTATCTTTTAGTGAAGATTCAATTCATTCATACTTGTTATGGGGAGTGTTTCTCAATTTCTGATTTTTTTCCTTAAATGTTAAATTTCTATTTCATTATGCCTTTTCCCAATTCTTCTTCTTTGAACATAAGGGTGATATTTTGTTCTTATTTTCTTCAGTATTTTCAAAAGTACATATACTTCTTTAAAGTATCTTTGTAGAAACCTTGAGCTTTTGAAAATTATGTTTGAATTTTAAACCAATTTTATCCAGGCACTGTGGCTCAAGTCTGTAATCCCAGTAACTTGGGAGGCAGAGGCAAGAGGATTGTGAGTTTAAGGCCAAAGGCAGCCCAAGCAACTTAGTGAGACCCTGCCTCAAAAATAAGAAAAATATTTTTAAAAGGTCTAGGAATGTAGCCCAGTGGTAGAGCACTTGCCTAGCACGTGCTGGGTCCTGGGGACTACCCTTTAGTATGCGGTGGGGGGATTAAGCCATTTTTAACCCAAATTTACCTATTTTAAAAGAATTTCTGTATTTGTACAATTCAAGAATGAAAACAAACAAGTCTTCTGAGCCCTCCTAAAGGAATTTCAAGTTGCTTTGCTCCTTTTCCTCATTCCACTTTTTTCTTTGCTTTAATTAATGTAATTTGAACTATTAGATTTAAGGTTTCAGTAATTAGAATTTTAACAATAGGTGTGTTTTCTTTGAGACTACTTTTTACATTTTATTTCAATTTAAAAGGATACAAAATCAACATAGGAGAAACAGTTGCATTTCTTCACACCTGTACAACTTATTTGGAAAAGAAATCAAGAAAATAATTCCATTTAGAATAGCATAAAAGTATGAGATACTAAGGAATAAATTTAACTGTAGAGATGAAAGACCCATATGCTGAAGACTATAAAATGTTAATGAACTAGAAAAAGACACAAATATATGGGAAGATATCCTATATCCTGTTCATAGATCAGAAGAACTAATCTTGTTACAATGTCCATAGTCCCAAAAGAAATATATCCATTCAACACATTTTGTATCAAAATTCCAATGGCATGCATTATAGAAACAGAAAAAAACTCTAAAACTTGTAAGGAACTACAAAAGACTACAAATAGCCAACGCAATCTTGAGCAAAAAGAACAAAGTTGGAGGAATCATACATCCTGATTTCAAATTGCGTGGCAAATTTGTAGTAATCAAAATAGTATGGCATAAAACTGGAATACATTTTAGATCGTAAAAACAGACACATAGCCCAATGAAACAGAGCAGTGTTGGAGGCCTCATGCTTCCTGATTTCAAGTTGCATGACAAATTTGTTGTAATCAAAATAGTATGGCATGAAACTGGAATATATTTTAGATCCTAAAAACAGACACATAACCCAATGAAATAGACTAGGAAGACTAGAAGTAAACCCAAGCATGGAGAGTCACCTCATTTTTGACAAGGGCACCAAGAAGACACAATGGAGAAAAGAGGCTCTTCAACAAATTGTGCTAGGAAAACTCGATATCCACATGCAGATGGATGAAACTGGACCATGATAGCATACACAAAATTTAACTCTAAGTAGATTAAAGACCTAAATGTAGACCTGAAACTATAAACTCCTAGAAGAAAGCATAGAGGAACACCTTGACATTGGCCTGGACAATGATCTTTTTGGATGTTCAAAAGTTCAGGCAACAAAAGAAAAATAAACAAGTAATTGTGCTCATTTCAGCAGGATTTATACTAAGATTATAATGGAAAATGAACAAGGGAGACTGTATCAAACTGAAAGGGTTTTGCACAGCAAAGGAAACAATGAAAAGGCAGCCTAGAGACTGGGAGAAAATTGTGATGCATCACACCTCGTAAGGGGTGAATAGCCAAAATATCTGAAGAGCTATACAACTGAATAGAAAAACAAACAAATAAAACAACAAACCAAAAGACCCAAATGGCCCACCTAAATAAGGGGCAGAGGATGAATAGTCATTTCTCCTAAGAAGACATAAAGTGGCCAGTGGATCTATAAGGAGGCGCTCAACTATTCATCAGGAAAATGCAAGTCAAAACCACAATGAGAGGTCACCTCACACATGCGAGAATGATGATTACCAAAAAGAGGAGACCACAAATGATGGTAAGAGTGGGGAGAAGAGGGAACCCTGCATGCTGTTGGTGGGAGTTGTAAATTAGTACAACTGACATGGAAAACCATAAGAACTACTGCATGAACTGGGAATCCTCCTCTTTGGGGATGATAGGAAATGAAATCTGCACCTTGGAGAGACACCTGCATTCCCATGATCACTGCAGCACAATGCACAATAACCAAGACATGGAATCAACTGAAGTGTCCACCAACAGATGAACAGATAGAGAACTTACAACACACACACACGTAGTGGAATTGTTACTCAGCCTAAGCAAAGGAGAATGGGCTGGGGTTTAGCTCAGTTGGTAGAGTGCTGCTCTGTGCTCTCTGAAACACCACTAAACTGGTAGAAGGACGTGGCAGTCCACTCTTGAAGAAATCCTGAAACAATCCACCATTGAAAACCCTAAGAATAGCAGAGAAGCACTGATATAGTGCCTGGCACAGTGTCAGGGGATGTTTTGTTATGTTGCACATGGGGTCGCTATGAGTTGGGCCTGACTCCATGGCACCTAACAACAACAACAAACAAATGAGATCTTTCTATTTGTGACAACAGGAATGAACTTGGAGTACATTATGCTAAATGCAGTTAAGCCAGACATAGAGAAAAAATACTGTATGTTTATTATATATGGAGTAAAAAAAGATTAAATACTTAGTAGGGCAGTGGATTCCAAGGACAAGGGAGGAAATGGGAGATTAAGGTCAAAGGATTGCAACAAAATTGAAGTTATAGCCGGGTGTGGTGGCCCAAGACTATAATCCCAGGGGCTCAGGAGGCAGAGGCAGGAGGATCAAGTTTGAGACTAGAGGCAGTGTGCTTAATTTAGCAAGACCCTGTCTCAAGAAAGTAAAAAAAGTGGGCTGGGGGTGCAGCTCAGTGGTCCAGCACTTGCAAAGCATGCAAGCACGAGGCCCTGGGTTCAATCCCTAGGACCCATCCCCCACAAAAAAAAGTTTCAGTTATATAGGATGAATAAAAAATGTTTAAGCGAGGCCAGTGGTACATGCCTGTAATCCCAGTGACTCAGGAGGCAGAGGCAGGAGGATTGCAAGTTTGAGACCACATGCAGTCTGCATAATTTAGCAAGACCCTGTCTCAAAAAGTAATAAATAAATAAATAAATAAATAAATAAAGGTTTACATATGAAAAGGCAGTTTACAAACATTTAGACTTCTACTTGATTTTATTGCTTGATACTAAACTTCATCTTTTTATAAATTGGAATATATTTTAAAATTTTTTTGTCTAAATTGTTGCTAATTTTCTAACACCTGAAAATATAACCACAAATGTTTGTGGCTTTTGACTTGCTGGGCCTATGGTGACACAAATGTCCCCTCTTAAAACTCTGTGCTGCTGCTGCTGTTAGGTGCCATAGAGTCGTGTCTGACTCATAGTAACCCTCATAGGGTTTTCAATGGCTGACTGTTTCAGAATTGCCTCAGGAGTGAATTGGCACATCCTTCTCCCATATAACTCTATAGTAAAACAAAATAAAACAAGACAAGACAGGAAAACCAACCAACCAACCAAATAAAACCCCCTAAACCAAACCCAAGTGCAAACCCCAAATTTATGGCCCTTGTTCCATTTTCTTCTGGAATTGAGCATTCTGAAGCAAATGATATCCATGCTGCATGGCTCACCTGCTTTGCATCCTTAGATGTGTCTGTTGGTGTGAGTCCTTCCATAGATGTTGTTGTTGTTGTTAGGTGTTATGTGAACCTCATAGGGTTTTCAATGGCTGATTGTTGCAGAATTGCATCGGGAGTGGATTGCCACATCCTTCTCCCATCCTTTGATTGATAGATGTAAAAATTTCTTTACAATATTCATGGGGTTCAAAAACATTCCCTAGATTTCAGATATTTATTTAGCTAAGAAAGTTTTATTCTTTGAGACCTTGGCCACTATGCCCATGGCATTTGTACTGGGCTGTCTTTTAGGATTCTAAATTCTCCTAGGAATTCTTTTGGTCACACGTTAAGGCCTCCGGCTCCTAGGAAGCAGCTAGTGCCATCATGTAGATGTTGACTCTCTGTTTTCTTTCTTCTGCACGTTTTGCACTTTCTCAGCATGTCTCCTCCCCTGCCCGCTCTGTCCACCTCTTGGGAACACTCTCCCTTTGCTTTTCCACATCATCCTTTCTGTGTTCTACAGCAGCCCGTCTGCTTTCACCAACACACCCAAGTGGAGCCTAGTTCTGACACTGCCGTCTTGTTTCTCTAAAACCCTTCTTTTTCTTTTCTCATTCTGTTGCCTTTCCTTCTTAACATATTTTCTTGTATGTTCATTCTTTATCATGGAATTTCTGTCTCCATGAATGCCAAGAAGTTTCCTGAAAATGCCTCTTGATTTTGCACCATATCATTTCCAAGGGATGCACCTCATTCGGGTCCCGAAGGTGCTGTTCCTGCTCCTTGTTTTAAGTGTTCTCGTCCATCCCTGGGCTGGGGTTTAGCTCACTGGGTAGAGCGCTGCTCAACACTGTCTGAGGACCTGGGTTCGATCCCCAGCACCATAAAAATGAGAGAAGGACAAGGCAGCCCACTCCTGAAGCAATCCTGAAATAATCAGCCATTGAAAACTCTATGAGGGTCGCTATGGGTTAGACCAGACCGACTTGACAACACCTAACAACAACAACATCCATCCCTGGTCTCTTCTGACCACTCTTTACTCCTCCTTGTGAAGAGAGAGACTCATTCCTTGTGAGTGTATTTTGGAAGGCAGGATCGGTGGGTTGGCTTTGGATGCTCCATCCGTCTACTTGTTGGATGGTTGAATCACCTTTGTAGACCTACACTGGAGGGCCAGCGATGGTTGCTTGCCAGGTGCCAACAGGGATCATGGATGTTCGCTCTGCTGAGATAGCAGCTGTCTCCACCTTCCATCCCACTTCTCCGATGCTCTGGCCTTGTGTGCCACAGGAAAAAAACCAGTCAACAGTCTGGACTGTCCCCAGAGTATGGTCATCACTCTGTCCGCTTCCACTTGTTGAATCTTTTTCACTTCCGGCACGCACTGTGCCTCATCAGCCCCTCCATCTGCTGAAGCGTCTCTCTCACTTTCAGGCTCTTCCTGGTGGAAAGAGACACCAGGGGAGGGAGGACGACAACCAGGCAAAAGCGCTTTTTGTCTGGTTTGAAGCTGAGGCAGGGCTGGTGGTGGACATTTCCTCCATTTTCTGGTCGGTGGAGATCCTGGTTGTCTGAGACACATATTGATAGAGAGGCCATTACAGCGTGCCCTCCTAAGTATTTCTTTAAAGCAGTTTCTCTTTAAAGAAGAGAACTTGGCTGATGCCATGCATGTGTTTGATAATCTTTCCTCCATCCCATTTCCCCTGCCTTATAAGTGATGTGCCTGCAGCTGTAGCCCTGTGGCATCTGATCTTGTCAGATCTCGGAAGCTAAGCAGGGTCGGGCCTGATTAGTACCTGGATGGGAGACCGCCTGGGAACACCAGAAGCTGTAGGCTTGGGAGAAGGACCTGGCAACCCCCTCCCAAAAAATCAATCTGCCGTTGAAAACCCTATGAACTGCAGAGAAGCACTGACAATAGTATTTCCCCTGTTGTACAGAGGGTCGCTATGAGTCGGATACCGACTCGATGGCACCTAACAACAACAACAACAATAAGTGATGTCAGTTCCTTTCACATTCTGGCAACGAGGTTGTCTGTCAGCCTTTGTTCACCTTGCTATATAAGCCTTCATATTTGTCTTGTTTGCTGGGGTATTTTCCTGGGAAAGCAGGAGAATCCTGTTGGAAACTTCTAGTCAGAGGCCATGTTAGATGGAAAGTCCCACAATGCACTTCAGGTTTTTTTATTTTTTATTTTTATTTTTTTTGTACTAGGGGATTGAACACAGGACCTTGCCCTTGCATACTTTGCAAGTGCTGCACCACTGAGCTGCACCCCTAGTCCATTTTTTAACTCTTTATTTTGAGACAGGGTCTCGCTAAATTATGCAGACTGCTTTTGGTCTCGTACTTGCGATCCTCCTGCCTCTGCCTGCCAAGTCACTGTGATTACAGGTGTGAGCTACTACGCCTAGCTGCATTTAAGTTCTTTACCTGTCTTTCTAGGGAGACCCTGAGATCCTAAAGTGGGGGCTGGGTCGGTGGTCATCACTAGGTCACCAGCACTTTGCTGGGAACTGGTGTTGAATAAATGTTGAAAGAAGGAACTAAAGAGGCAGAGGAAGCTTACTTTATTTTTTTTTCAAGTAAGCTTACTTTATTGGTAATTTTTAATGGACAACTTAGTGGGTCTTGTTATGACATATATATACACACATTTCATTGTACATTGCTCATGTTCACCTGTTATTTGTCTGTTTGCCACTTTAATGTGTTTTAAATGACTCTTGAAGGGTCCACCAGTCTCTCAAAAAAGAATTGATGAAAATGTACTAAGAATCTAATTGAAGGTATCCTGGGTCATGGAGTATGTAACTACACTTTTATGTATGTAGTAGAGTAATATTTAACAAGGAAAAGGTGGGGCAACGATATCTTCTCGTGTACAAGACATGCAGATGATCTCTGTCATGATGGTTACTTTGGCTGCTCTCTACTAATAGGCAGAATGAACAAAATGGATTTAAAATATAACAAAATGAGCAGGCACAGTGGTGCATACCTGTTGCATGCCTGTAATCCCAGGGAGGCAGAGGCAGGAGGATTGCAAGTTCGAGACCAGAGGCAGTCTGTGTAACTTAGCGAGACCCTGTCTCAAAAAAGTAAAAAAGTGGGCTGGGATGCAGCTCAGTGGTACAGCACTTGCAAAGCATGCAAGCGTGACGCCCTAGGTTCAACTCTCAGTACTGAAAAAAAAATGGATGTAGGTTAGAGAGGAGTAAGAACTTTGGAAATGTTCTAATAGGGTAGCTTTATAATGAATAGAATTGCCAAGGAAAGTCATGCAATCTATTTCACTAGAAATGCTTTTCAGCCATGTAGATGTAAAACTGTCCAGCTGTAGGGAGTGAACCAGCTGGCTTCCCCCAAACCTTCTAGTCAGAAGGGCCTCTGAATCTTAGCGAAAAGGTTCAGTCACCCTTGGGTGCCTAAAGCCCTCTGCGGCTGGCCTTAGTGGTGAGCATCTGTTGCTCTGAAGGAGTGATTTAGTGATATCAAAGAGCCCTGTGATTAATTAAGAAAACAAGTGAGCATTTGACATTAGAGAGAGAGAGAGAGAGAGAGAGAAGCCAAGGAGATGCTGCAGGGTAAAACATGCACCGAGGCTTTGAATCCCAACCCAGTGTTGCCTTCAGGGATATTTACAAATCATAACCCTTTGCAAGCGAATGATCAATGTGCTCCACAGCAAAATTAGTATTTAACTTACTTGGGAAAAGGCAATCTCTTGAGTGATTAGGGGTATTAGCAGGTAGCTCTAAAGCAGAGCGCTTCTTCCCAGGGCCAGCACACGTTCTAGAAGTCATCGATGCTGTTGCCTCACGTCCTTCGGAGCTGGTGTTGCCTATCCCTGCCCCTGTCCAGCCCTCTCTTCTAATTCTCTTACCCGGCCCTTCCCTCATCTTCTGGCTGCAGAATGCTTCTTTCAAGTAAAAACCACAAGAGCTGCTGGAGCAGAGGTGAGGTCTGAAGCCACAGCCTTTGGTTACCCTGGTTCTTCTCTTCTTGGGTTTGTCCCCCAGGGTGGCCTCAGCCCAGTTATCAACTCCTAGGCCAAGAACAGTGGCTTCTAAGTCTCCGTGTGCAGCAAAATCAACTGGGGCGGAGGGGCCATGCGACCATATTTGAAGGAAGGCCTTCCTTGTCCTCAGTTATGTAAAACTGGGCTTCAAGGATGTGAAAAATTGGGTTCAGGTTTTAGTGTGGGATAAATATGGTAAAATTTTGAGGGTTCAGGGTTGGTTCAGGTTTGGGCCTAAATTCTATTTGTAGATAGCGGGGCTTCAAATTGAACCCAAAACAGACTCCTGAACCTGTTCTGGTTCAAGCATTAAAAAAAAAAAAAAATTCTAAACCTGAACCTGAACCCAAACCTAAACCTGAACCCAGTGATAAAGTCTCTGGGGGTGAGGCCGAGGGCTTGGTATTTTTAGAGCGCTCAGTTGGCCATTCTTCTGTGATTATCCTGGCCGGGGTACAAAGGAGTCCTAGGGAACCTGGCACTTGGTGGGCTGCTAGGGCCGTCCTCGGTCTGATGTTTTATATCTAGATAAAGGCCAGTTCTCTCTTCAGCCAGATCTGGAATAGCCACTCTGTGCCCACCCAGAGATGTAACGTGAGGATGTGGGTGAGAGGGAGCAGCTTAGAGAAGGCTTCCTGGGAGAGGTGAGGTGTGGGGAGGAACAGAGGGCAGGAAGTACAGTTCAACTCATTTTGGTTCTGCAAATAATTATCCATTACAGTGCTTGTATGAAGAAGGTGGGCTGGGGCTTAGCTCAGTTGGTAGAGCGCTGCTCTGCCATCTCTGAGGTCCTGAGTTCGATTCCCAGCATTGCAAAAATGTGAGAAAGACATAGCATTCTACTCCCAAGGCAACCCTGAAACAATCAGCCATCGAAAACCCCATACGGGTTGCTATGAGTCAGGCACAGCTTGATGGCACCCAACAACAACAACAACAACATACAGAAGGAGCTCAGGAAACAGAATTTATTCCCATTACGCTAAACTTCCCTTCATCCCCCCATACCTGTTTCCCAACTTTATTGTTCTCCAGAGTCCTCACCACTTGACGTGCCATAACCTTTTTGTTCATTGTTGTTCCTCCATGTGGTCAGCTGCCTGTGTCTGCCTTGTCCCCACAGCTTGCTCTGGGAAATCCAAAGGCCATACCAGAGTGGCTGGCTGGTCTTTCTTCAGCAGCCAGCGAGGAATGCTAGGTTTCTGTGTTGGGAAGAGATAAGATCAAGCTTGGCTTGAGAAAGATTAGTTTGGTGGCAGAACTCAGAGGGATCAGACAGGGGACAGCAGCTGGGAGTCCATTTAGAGACTCTCCGGTTGTCCAACGGAGCACAGTGTGGTCTGGAACTGGGGCAGACTCGTAGGCTTGGGGCATCAGGAGGAGGTGGTGGTAGATGGGCACTTTGTGGGGTATAGGCAAGAGACTCCCACATGTGTCTGTCAGCTTGCTGTGCTGTGGAGGCTTGCAAGTTGCTGTGAGGCTGAAATCTATGCCACCAGTATTTCAGATACCAGTGGGCCACCCATGGACAGGTTTCAGCTGAGCCTCCAGACTAAGACAGACTGGGGAGAAGGACTTGGAAGCCCACTCCTGAAACCCTTGCCATTGAAAACCCTAGGAATAGCAGAGGAGCACTGTCAAATACAGTGCCAGAAAATGAGCCCCTCCCAGGCTAGAAGGCATTTAAGAGACGACTGGGGAAGAGTTGCCTCCTCAAAGTAGAGTAGACCTTAATGACAGGAATGGAGTAAAGCCCCTGGGATCTCCATTTGCTGATGTGGCATGACTCAAAATGAGAAGAAACAGTGGCTGCAACAATGAACTCAAACATAAAAAGATTGCGTGCATGGCACAGTGGTGGGTAATTATATATATATATATATATATATATATATACATACATACATACATACATATATATTCGGTATGAGTTGGATTCCACTCAATGAACAATAAGGGAAGAGACTGGTGTAAGGAAGGGGAGGCAAGAGGCTAAAACTCATCCATCCATCCATCCTCCATGAGAGCTGGCTGGAGCCAGAAGGGCAAGTGACCATGGACCAAGGACAGGGCTTGGAAGACACCTCTTTTGAGAGCTGAAGAGATGAGCAGGAATAGTAAGAAGTGTAAGACAGGTAGAAGAAGTGGGACTGTGGATAGTAGAGCCAGATCCACCCAGGTACTACTAGTCTTTAAGGTTGGAGGGCACCAAGGGGCCCACAGAACAAAGGCTGTTGCCAGGGTGGTGTCTCTGTTTCCCAGAGGCCTCAGGACACTGTTGGTGTCATGGCGGTGCAGAGGGCAGTGTGGGATTCAGGAAGACAATGCAGGAGTGGAGGTCAACGGCATCTTCCCTTCAGAGGCCGAGGCTGAGAAGGGTGGAAGGTAGGAGAAGGTGGCTTAAGTCAGAGCCTGAGAAGCAGAGAACTGTCAGACAAGGCACAATGTGGGTCTAGGGAAGCAGACTCAGAAAGGGAGAGACCAAACCCACAGGGTGGGGAACTGATCTAGCAGAGTCCAGAAAAGAGGGGCATCCAAAAGAGCCTGTCATCTGCCCACTGTTCACTCCTTAATAACTCAGAGAAAGGCATGAGGGGGGAAGCCAGCTGACCCTGCCCCCCAGGTGAGTCACCTGGGGTCCTCCCTAACTCTGTAGGACCACACCACTTAAAACAAGCCTCAAGGCAGGTGCCTGATCTAGAACACTCTGGGCATCTCCAGAGATGGCAAATGGAGGCACGTCTATGGGAGAAGAGCCTGGGAGAATCACCTCTGTTTCCAATACCCTGGCCCCTGTTGCTACCTAAGCAAGCCCTTCCCACGCTCCTCCAGGTAGCCCACAAGTGTGCCTTCTGCCCTCCTCACCCTAGGCATGACCCTGGGATGCCCTGGCCCCTTGGCTACTGGGTCACAGCAGGCTGTGTGACTCCCCCTCCTCCCACAGAGGCTGTCCTCTGGGCACAGGACCCTATTGGATGATCCCAGAATGCACTGGGAAGACAGGCTTCTGGAGAAGAGTGGCAAAGAGTTGGATAGGAAGCCTGGCAGGTGCCTTGGGAACACTGCTGACTCTTTTAACCCTGTCCAGTCACTCAACAGACCAACCATCACCTTCTACATACAACAGATAACACACTATTGTTGTGCTTCTCAGCTATTCATATGGTTTTCAATGGCTGATTGTTTTGGGGGAGTGGGTTGCCGAGTCCTTCTCCCAAGCCTACAGTATCTGGTGTTCCCAGGTGGTCTTCCATCCAAGAACTAACCAGGCCCGACCCTGCTTAGTTTCTGAGAACTGATGCCACAGTGGTACAGCTACAGACAGATTAGTAAATACCCACCCCAAACTAGCATTCTGGTTGCACTTCTTCTAGGACAGATGTGTGGGTTCTTTTGGCAGTCCATGGTATATTCAATAGACATCTCCAGCACCATAATTCAAAAGCATCAATTCTTTTCCTGTCTCCCTTGTTCAATGTCCAGGTTTCACAATCATATGATGCCATCATCATATGATTGTGAAAGCTGGAAATGACGTCTATGAAAATACCATCTCGTGAGTGCTCATTAGAAGCAAGTATGGCTAGATTGCATCTTATATATTTCCAACATGTAGTCAAGGAGAGACCAGTCCCTGGAGAAATAGGTCATGTTTGGGAGAGTGACAGGTGAGTGAAAAAAAGGAAAACCCTCCACCACATGGATTGACACAGTGTATGCAACAATGGGATTAAACATTAATAAGATCGTGTGCCTGGCACAGAATCGGGAAGTGTTTCGATCTGCTGTAAATAGGGTCGCTATGAGTCGGACTCCAATCCACTCCACGCACCTAACAACAATAGCTCCAAACTACAAGGTGAAATGTTTAGGGCTAAGAAGAGAACGCAGGTGTGTTGCAGGAATTGCACTAAATGGAGTACCCTCGTTGCCGAGAAGATGAAGAAAGACAGATTTGATTATCTAAATCTCGTCCAGTTCTGGGTGGGCTGTAGGCAAGGAGTCTCAATCCTTTCCATGGTTGGGGCGCTCCTGTGGGGCACCGGGCGCTGGGGCGGGCCGGTGCGGTTCTCCGAGATAACCACGAGGGGGCGCCCGGACCCCTCCTAGGGCCTTCCCAGCCCTCCCGCACAGCCTCGCAAGCAAAAGTTTTTCTTAAACTAACAAAGCCAGGCTAAGGAGGTGCTCGCGCCTGATTGGATGGGGGAATTTTGCAGGTTTGATTCTTTGATTGGACAGGAGGTGTTAGGGGTGGGGAGAGAGCTGATGGTGGGGGATCCTGCTCCCTCCCGCGTCAGTCTGGCTGGCTCGGTCCTCCTGTAGGCTAGGCTGTCGCTCGCAATGTGACACCAGGACGCACACGCTCTCGCACGGTTCGCTCTCCCTCACCCTGCCTTCCACACACGCACGCACACACCCACCTCTCCCATAAACACACACACACACATGCACACCCACACCCACGCGCGCCCGCACCTCCCCACGCGCGCACACTCCCGCCCACGCCCACGCCGAGCTCCGGGCAGTCGGGTCCCGGCGAGAGCGCGAAAGGACACGGAGAAGCCCCCCGCCGGGAGCGCAGCGGCGCCGTCCCCACGCGTCCGTCTGGGCTCTGGCTTGGCCTGGGGGTCGCGGGCTGGCGATGGCCCTGGATCGCCTGCTGCTGCTTCTCCTGGCGTCCGCAGTGGCCGCGATGGAAGGTAACGTCCCCTGCGCAGTGCAAGTTGGCGGCTGGTGGCTGCCGCGCGCTGGGGCTCTCGGGGATTCTCCGGCTGCTTCGTGTTGCCAGTGTACCCCGCGTCCCGGAACCTGCGATCCAAGCTGCCCGCGAGCCTCGGCCGAGGCCGAGCGCGGGGCTGGGGCGGCACCCGCCGGCGCGCCCTGGCCGACTCTTGGCACCTGCCGCCGGCTCGCGGGGTCTGGCGGCTCCCGCGCTGCCTGACAGCCTGGTCCTCCACATCTCCCGTTCAGAAAGCGCGGATCCCGCTGCACTGCAATGCGATCGCTTTAGATCAAGGCGGAGGAGCTGGACGTGGCGGGGAGGAAGGGGCGCCTCGGGCTTCTGGAGAAGGGCGCCTGTCCTCTCCCTTCCTATCCCGGGCGTGGATGTGCTTCCAAGCGGCCGCGCGCCACCTCCCCTTCCCAGCTCGTTGTCCATGGCCCCAGGAATCTGAGCTGATGGGCAAGCAGTGCGTGCGGGGACCAGAGAAGCTCTGCCCCGGTACCCCTCAAGTGGCCGCCCAGGGAGAGGGGCTGAGGGCATTGACTATACCCTGGGGGAACGGTCCTGTGGGCTGAGATCTGCGGGGCTGCACCCTTTCCAGGGTCAGTGGGGGCGAGGTGGACACCTCGTTCGCTTTGGAGCAGGTAATGGACTGGGGTGAATATTGGTTCCGCCTAAACTCGTCTGGCCTCCCCACTATCCCAGAGAGGCTTCCAGCGGACGGCCGGGAAAGCACGCTCCGCTGACACCGCGCCTGGCGCACCTCTGGAGCCCGCGAATCCCCGTGGGAAATCCCTGCCAGGTTCCCCGCCTCCCGCCCCCTGCCCCCGCCCCTGTTCTTCGCAGTGGAGCTGTGGCTGCAGCCACCTCCTCGGAATGCAGCTCCGCAGGAGAGCAGAGTTGGAGCTGCCCGAAGGAAGCAACTCGGGGTGATCCACGTAGGGCAGGGCTCGGAGTCCCACTTTCCCCTGGCCTGCCCAGGATGGACTCCACTCGGGGACTCTGTGCAGAAGGGTGGCAGCCCCTGGTCTCTGCGTTCCCACTGGGGGACTTGCTCCACTAGGAAACCGGCTCCTAGCCAAACTGTGACTTGTTGCCCAGTGGAACACCCCCCCCCCCGCCCCAACACTGTGGTTCAGCGCCCCTGACACCTCCAGCAAGCTCTGCCCTCCCTCTAGCACAGCTGGGGTATTCATTCCGGCCCTGAGACGTGGCTATGATGCCCTAGCCTTTTGGTGAAGCCCACATCCCGCCCTGCTCTGGTGGCGACGATGCCTAGAAAGCTCTCCGTTGCTTTTCTGAAGGTGGCTTTTTGTTTGCTCTCTTGCCGCTGCCTCGGCAGGCTGCTGGTCTCTGTGGGGAGGGGGTTGCTTTTGGGGAGGCGCAGGGGACTCGAGCAGTACCGAGTGTGGTCAACACCCCAGCGCAGGGATGCCTGAGCTTGACTTACCGACAGCCACGTGCCATAGCAGTTGAAAGGGGAAGGATTTCTAGGGGGTGGACAGGACCCGGCAACAAAGCCGCGCTGGAGAGCGTTTCCGACGCACTTTGTAGCGCTGGGGCGGCCTCACGTTGGTTCGAGGCTGGTCTGGCCCTTGGCTCTTTGTGGCCTCAGAGGATCTGGGACCGGGTCTCTCAGAGCATTTAGGTGTCCTCTTTGGGAAGCTTGGTTTGGGCATTGAGTCCCGGTAGAGGAAGGGGAAGCATGCATGTTAGCGAAATAGTTTAGAGAGCAAATGCCTGGAACAAACCAGGCATCAGGACGCAGTGCTTCCTCCTTGGATTCCTCTTTTGGCCCGCGGGTTTGCCAGCTTGGCGGGAGCTGCTCCTGGGTGCTATTGTGAAGGCGCCCAACCTGATTTACAGGACTGGGTCACCCAAGCCTGCCAGCGCTGTCCACCTCGGAGCTGCGGCCCCTTTTCTCTGCACAGGCGGGAAACTTTATCAGTCACTTGGCAGGAAGGAGCCTTCCTCTGTGGGCTGAAAAATCTCTCCAGCAAGGGTTAAGACAAATCCCACGTTCAGCAGAATAGGAAAGCAGCCCCTCCGTCCCTGCTCAGCACGCAAGGATAGTACACACCATTCACGCCCTCCTTTCCACGAATGAGCACAGGTTCATTTTCCAGTCTCCACACATGGAGAGGCCTTCTTGCCTGCCTGCCTGGGTTGGGGCCAGAGTCATTTGGTTTGTGGTGAGTGAGGGATAATTATCAGAAGAGTGGATCAATGAGCTGCCTACTCAGATCACAGGCCCCTCCCAAACTCTGCTGGCCAGGGGGTACCCCTCCTTGCTGGTTCCAGCTACTTGTGTGTCTATTTTCTCTTCCTTGGAGTGTCCTGAGGGAATTTCAGGAGGATCTGGCCACCCAGGGCAGACAACTGCAAGACCAGGCTGTTCCTCTGCTCAGGCCAGGGCAGGGACAAAAGAACAGTGGTAGTGGTGGGTCAGGTAGAGAGGTGTGGCAAGGCCTCATGTGACCTATGATTGGTAGGAAGGAAGGAAGAGAGGGAGGGAGGAAGGGTGGGGGGGGCCCTATCCCACACTATGCCTGGGTGGAAGGAAGGCTGGTAGCTGGCCAGAGGGTGGGGGTGGAGGGCCTCTAATTGACATGTCATTAGGCAGGAAACTGGTTAGCCACTGTGTGGGAAAGCCAGCCTGAAAGAGATCTCGCCTTCTCTCTTTTCTCCCCTATCCTTCTCCGTTATCAGCTGGTTCTCTGTGGAGAGGGATCTGGCATTGCAGGGAAAAGGTTCACTGGGGCTTTTTGACTGTTTTCAGAGAGGAGCAAGAGACTGTGGAGGCAGGGATGCTGGGGTCCCCTGGCCGCCTGGACCCAAAGGCAGGCTCCTTTCCTCTCCCTCCTGAAAAACAGCTGTTTCTTCAAACCTCTATCTTTCCCCCCATCTCTTGAGAGCTTGTGGAGAAGGGGCTGCAGAGTGAAGGCAAACCCCTGATTTCTCTGAGCTGCCCCTTGGTTTGGACCCTCAGGACAGGATCTGGAGAGCTGAGCTGCTCCCAAGGGGCCCCCGTGGCACCAGGGACACGCTGGGTTTGTAGCTTGTTGTTGTTAGGTGCCATCTAGTAGGGTCCAACTCATAGTGACCCTATGTCCAACAGAATGAAACACTACCCAACACTGTGCCATGCCCAGCACTATTGTCAGTGCTTCTCTGCTATTCATAGGGTTTTGATGGCTAAACGTTTCTGGAGTGAGCTGCTGGGTCCTTCCAAGCCTACAGCACCCGGTATTCCCAGGCAGTCTGCCATCCAAGGACTAACCAGACCTGACCCTGCTTAGCTTCCAAGATGAAATGGGATTGGACATCAGTGTAAGTTAGTAGCAGCCACCCTCAAAGTGGGGCATTCCTGGACCAAGCTGTCGGCCCTTTGTAGGGAAACACCCTGCAATTGCTAACTATCCATAGTATCCTCCCAGCTCCATTCCCTGTGTCGATATGGTGGCCATGCACCTATAGGTGGCCTCAGTATGTGGGACACTGGCTGACCAGAACACTCCCAGGAAACCTGCTCTTTGATGTGTCCAAGAGCAGAAGCACTGGGCTAGACACCCTTGAGTATCCACATGGGTTTGGGTGGTAGATTTCTCAGAGTAGTGAGTTCTAATTAGGCATTGCTAATGTGGGAGAGTGCATGACTGAGTTATTGTGCCCCTTTGTGACTGGCTCCACCTTAAAATGCTAGAGCACTGAATTCCAGTGTACACATTTTGGACACTGTTAAGTCTCTATGATATGTTCATAATGGAAAACTCCAAGCTAAGCCTGTGTATCTTCAAGAGGCCACCAAGCTAGGCAGTGATTGGCTATTTCTGCATTTTTCATGATTTTTTTTTTTTTTTTTTTTTTGCTATGTGCACATCTGCTTTGGGTGTCCATGATTGTAATTGTTGTTAGGTGCCATTGAGTTGGATCTGACTCATAGTGACTGTATGTACAATCAAATGAAACACTATCCGACACTATGCCATGCCTGGCACTATGTTAGAGCTTCTCTGCTACTCATAGGGATTTTGATGGCTGATTGTTTTGGGAGTGGGCTGTGGGGGTCCTTCTCCAAAGCCTATAGCACTCGGTATTCCCAGGCAGTCTCCTATCTAAGGACTAACCAGGCTGGATCCTGCCTAGCTTCCAAGATCAGATGAGGTTGGTTGTCAGGGTGGTATGGCTGTAGATATGAATGTAATATGAGTCTACAAGCAATGATTTGTGCCAAAGACTTTTAAAAACGTTGGAAAAGCGGCCAGGATTGTTAAGTCAGTGGCAGAGCACTTGCCTAGCAGGTGCAAGGCCCTGGGTTTGGATCCTGATACCCGCCCTCCCACAGTGTCCAAGAAAGAAAAATAAATTTGAGAAAATTCTATCGGCTGATGTTCATTTTTTGTGCATGGTGGAAAGGTTGTTGTTACTCAGTGTTTGTGGAGAGACGTTAGGCCACTAGTGGCTTGCTGGTGAGGGAGGGCAAAAGCCCTGGCAATGGGAACAATGGGCTCCAGCCAGCTGCACCCCCAGCCCTGACCTTCTGGGCTGGTGGAACAGAGTTGCCAGCAGCGAATGATGGCCTCAGCCTGGGGAAGGCCTGCCACACCACGTGGATCTCGCTCCTGGTACTCCTGCCTTTTGTCAACCTGTGCCAATGAGACCCAGAACTCTGAGCCCCTGTGCTGAACCCTTGAAGGGAGGGATCCTAATTGCCACCATGTGCTTTGAGAAAAGCCGGTGAGGCAGAGGAATATTATGGCCCCTTATTTAATTCTGCTCTTTGGGAAGTAATCTTTCATAAAACAAAACTGGACCAAAGAGGAAGGCTGGGGCCAGGGTGTGCATGACAGCTCCATGGCCCCTTCCTCGGGACCTAGCATGTGGACCCCTGTTTACCAGAGACCACTTGTTGTCTAGTTGCTTGGATGAATTTCATGAGCTTGGGGCTGTGGAAGTTGTTGCAAATCAGGAATGGGGGCCGGCCATAGCAGGTGGCTGTAATCCACATGGAAGTTGAGGTGGACCACAGGATTGTGAAGCCAGAGCCCTCTCCCTGGCTTTCTGTCTCCAACCTCTGTCATGTGGAGAATATCATACATTCCACTTGGCCACAGTGTCTTGCTCTGTCTAACAGATCATTAAGTGTCCACCTATTCCACCCTTAGCAGCTCAGAAAAATGTTATCCATTATGAGGACATAGTTTTACTAGGCTAAAAAGAAAGATGCTATTAAAATTGTATATATATATATATATATATATATATATATATATATATCCATAGCACTGTGGCATCCGATCCTATCAGATCTCGGAAGCTAAGCAGGGTCGGCCTGGTTAGTACTTGGATGTGAGACTGCCTGGGAACACCAGGTGCTGTAGGCTTGGGAGAAGGACCTGGCAACCCACTCCCAAAAAACAATCAACTATTGAAAACACTATGAATAGCAGAGAAGCACTGACAATAGTGCTTCGCTTGTTATATGTAGGGTCACTATGAGTTGTATACTGACTTGATGGTACCTAACAACAACAATAGCAACTATATATATATATATATATATATATATATATATATATATATATATATATGATACATATATGTATATATAATACATATATGCATATATATGTACTTTAAATTAAAAAATCACTTAAAGCTAATCTCTAATGAGAGTTCTTGTCTGTAGCCATAGCACCTTGGCATCTGATCCCACTTGGTCTTGGGAGCTAAGCAGGGTCAACCTGGTTAGTCTTTGGATGGGAGACCGCCTGGGAACACCAGGTACTATAGGCTAGGGAGAAAGACCTGGTAGCCCACTCTAGAAACAATCCACCATTGAAAATCCTACGAATGCCGGGCGTGGTGGCGCACGCCTATAATCCCAGCGGCTCAGGAGGCAGAGGCAGGAGGATCTCAAGTTCAAGACCAGAGGCAGTCTGTGTAACTTAGCGAGACCCTGTCTCAAAAACTAAAAAAATTGGCTGGGGGTGCAGCTCAGTGGTCCAGCACTTATAGAGCATTCAGGTGCAAGGTCCTGGGTTCAACCCCTGTACTGGAAAAAAAAAAAAAAAAAAAAAAAGGAAAGAAAAAAGAAAAAAAAGAAAACCCTACGAATAGCAGAGTAGCACTGATACAGTGCTGGGCATGGCACAGTGTCAGGGAATGTTTTGTTCTGTTGTGCATAGGGTCACTATGAGTTAGACCCAACTCAATAGCACCTGACAACAACAACAAACAAGAGTTCTTAGTAGCCCTAACATTCAGCATGGACAAAGGGTAGAGGCAACTGTAAAAGCTGAAAGAGGGGAATATCATCACAGGCAGTGGTACTTAGACTTCAAAAGGCCTATGTACACATGAGCAGCTTGCTACAGACTCTTGGTCCTAACCCCAAAAGTTTAGTAGGTCTGGCCGACCCTGGAAATTTGCAGTTTTAACGGACCTCCCTGGAGCACCTTAGGTAGGTGCTTCCTGGAAACACTGTCCAGGAAAATGGTTCCACCCAAGACCACAATCAGAAATCCTGGCAGGTGCTGTGTCATTCTGGACTTACTGGATCTGAATGGCCCGGGCACCTGCATTTTTAGCAAGTGGCCTTGATGATTCAGCTGCAGGCAGTCTGACTAGTGTAGTTGGAAACTGCTGAGGGTCAGCTGTCCTAGGAGCTTAAATGAATTCACTTAATCTTTACCACAGTCCTGTTGGGTTGGTATGATTATTATCAAGCCTTCTTCCATTTTTCTGATGAGAAGACTGAGGCACCCAGCAGCTAAGTAATTCAATAAGGTCATGTGGTGAGAAAGTGACCAAGCCTGGATTTGAAGCCAGGCGGTCAGGTTCGAAGAGCCCCTGTTTCCAACCTTGTCACTTTCACGCACCTCTTTTGTAGGCTTTGCCTGGAGGAGGGCTCAGGACAGCCTGCCGCCATGGGTGGGAAGAGCTCTGGTGCCTTTGGGAACTCCCCTGTCCACTGGTTTCTGTGGTCATGGGAGAAGAGAGGAGCGAATGGCTCAACCCTTGAGATCAAGCACTGGTTTCCATGGAGCTTCCTTCTTGCTCCTTCTTCCTCCCTCCCTCCCCTGTGCCTACCCCATGCACACGTAGGCACAGGCTGGGCACCTGCCTCAGCACGGCTTCGCATAAGGAATCAAGGAGGCAGGCTGGCGTCTTCTCTCCCCTCCCTGCTCTGGCCAGCCCTCCCAAAGAGGAAACTGTCAGCAGACAGATGTCTCCAGAGGAGGTGGCTTGGGCACCATATGCATTCTGGGGCAGTGGAGTGGGCACACAGGGCCCTTACCTGTCCCCACGTTACCATCTAGAGCACATCCCTCCACTGGGATTCCAGGAGTCTGTGTGCCTTGCAATAGCTCCCTTTATTTCTCCCTCTTCTGCTGTAGCCACTTAAGCAACCTGAATATTTCTATTACATTTCCATGTCTCCAAAGGTGGTGGAGAAACAGAGTATTGGATGTCTGCCCTTCTGAGGAAATTACTATAATAATAAAGTAATGCCTTGGGAGGGATTTCATATTTAAAAGAAAAATTGTGCATGAGAAATTCCTCAGCTCCTTCTGCAGATTCTATTTCAGTTGCAGCTATAGGTGGGGCCTTGTGTCCGCCCATTGGACTCTAAGGGGGGCATTGAGGGGCTGCCTGCTTCATCAAAGCTCCCTGATACCTGACAGCTTAGAAAAGCCTTGTTGGCTTTTGTTGACCATGCCTCTGGGGTCAGAAAGGGGAAGCACATCTTTCGGGGGCGTGCTGGAGGACAGAAGGTAGGTCCTTCTTTGCTGATGGGAAACTACTTTCCATTTGACCCGAGGCAGGCGGAGCAGCCTGATGCACGGTTCCCACTCCCGTCCCTGTGCTGCAGTTTTCTCAAGGTAGAATTGGGCTGGGGAGAGAGTAGCAGGGGCTTGGAGTTGGGCACACCCCAGGGTTAGAGCGGTGGCAGAGGCAGGGGCTTGATGATTATAGATGAAGTCCCATCTGGGGCAAGGTGACCCCTGGGGGATTGACGGTGAGCATGGGCTGGCAAGGGTTCTGTAATGGGCACCTCTGGGCCTGATGGCTGGGCATCTGAGGTGAGCGAGGATGAGCTTGGCCAGCGTGAAGTGAGGCCTGGCCCTAGTGCCCTCGGGTTCAGGCCCAGGTAGGTGATGCAGGTAGCAGGTGGCCATGGTCCTTGCTGGCACCATGTGGAATTATCTACTGCACCTGGCTGTTAAGGTTACCCATAACTTTGTAAATGAGAAGGTTTCATTTCCGTGGCAGAGCACATGGGTGCATCTCATGAGGCCATGGCGTTCCAGGCAAGAGAAGCGTCTTACTCCCTGCTCACTCCCTTTCCAGCAGGCACGGAGTGCGAGCCTTGGGAGGATGCCCAGATCTGCAGCTCTTCCCCATGCTGTCCTGACCTGGTGGGCATCAGGAGCTTCTGGGATGATGCACTTGACCAAGGGAACCAAAGGTGATGGGGAAGAAGGGGCCAAATGTCTCCCCTTCTGTCACCAGTCCAGCTGTTTCTCTAAGTCAGGCAGAATCCCAGCAGCTGCAGACAACACCATTAGCAGCTGCTTATGGGGGCCCCTCCTGGAAGATTCGCCTAGAGTTCTCAGTGGCAGAATTGGGCCGACGTGGAAACATAGAGGAGATTTGCTGGGAATTACCAGGACTCATTTCTGCCCACAGATTGCACCTGAGGCCTTGTGCCTCTCATCTCTCCCCTCCGCTTCCTGGCAGCAAGTGACAAAATGACCGATTTGAATCTAACCTCCTTGCTCTACTTCTCCATCCCCCAGTGGAGGTGATAATGAGCAGAGAAATGGGCAGAGACAGGTGGCCGAGGGGAGAGGGGGAAGCACGGAGAGAAGGGGTCCAAGGCGGTAGCCTGGAACTGGCTTCAAAGGTCCTGAGACTGATTCTGGAGCTGCTTAAGCTTGGGGAGCTGGCAAGGGGTCTGGCTTCTCTGCACAGATTCGGGGAGCGGGAAGCAGAACAGGAGACCAGGCTCAGGGAAGGGGTGGGACTCCCCTGGAATCCTATAGCCTGGCTGCGCTGGAGCCAGGAGTGGACCCGGGTCCAGTACACTCGCTGAGCATTTGTTCTCTGCATCCATCCCCACACCCTTAGCATCTAAGTGTCACTCCACTTTATAGGTGAAGAAGCTGGGGTTTGGAGAGGTGAGCTAAGAAACCAAACTGTGTCAGATTGCTGGAGCCTCTCCCAGCTCAGCACCTTTATTATTTAATGCTACTTCTGTGTGAATTAAATCAGTGAGCACATTTTTGTGTGTGTGTGTGTGGTATTTGAGGGTTGAAGCCAGGGCCTTGTGCATACTTTGCAAGTGCTCTACCACTGAGCTGTACTCTCAGCCCATTTTTAATTTTTATTTTGAGACAGGAGCTTGCTAAGTTATGTAGGCTGCCTTTGACCTCGAACTCGCAATCCTCCTGCCTCTGCCTCCTGAGTCATTGGGATTACAGGCATGCACCATGGCCTGGCTACTTCTTGTTGTTGTTAGGCGCTATCGAGTCAGTGTCTGACTTATAGCGACCCTATGTACAATAGGAGAAACACTATTGTCAGGGCTTCTCTGCTATTCATAGGGTTTTCAATGGCTGATTGGTTTTTGGGAGTGGGTTGCCAGGTCCTTCTCCCAAGCCTATAGAACCTGGTGTTCCCAGGTGGTCCCCCATCCAAGTACTAACCAGGCCTGATCCTGCTTAGCTTCTGAGATCTGATGGGATTGGACACCACAGTGCTACGACTGCAGCCATCATCTGGCTAGAAGCACTTACTAACTGTGAGCTATTTACTCCTTGCCCAGTCAGGTGCCATCCAAGGGGCCATACAGGCTCCCCAATGTGTCTACACCAAAGTCCCTCTGGCCACCTCCTCTGCAGAGCCACCTCAGCCATTCTGTAGCTGGTAGAAAACCTTTATCCTTCTCAGTGTCTGGTTTCCCGTTTGCCTCTCCCCCTCCCACCATAGTTATTGTTGGCTTCTTTTTCTTTTTTCTTTTTCCTTTTGTAACATTGAGGAGCTGAGCCCAGGCCCTCATGCATGCTCTGCAAGTGCCCTACCACTGAGTTGCACCCTAGCCCTTTTTTTACTTTTTAGTTTTTTTGAGGCAGAGTCTCACTAAGGTATGCAGGCTACCTCTGGCCTCAAATATGCAATCCTCCTACCTCTGCCTCCTGAGTTGCTGGGATTACCGGTGTATACCACTGCCTGGCACTATTGGTTTCTTTGTGCTGTGTGCCCTTTCTTGTTCTCAGTGATCTGTGGTGCTCAATTGGTTGCCGTGTGGCATCTGTGCCTGGATCTTGGTGCTGGGGAAGTAGGGGAGAAGGGTGTGCATCCGGGCTCTGTGTGGGTCTCCTGGGGCCCCCCATGGGCCCTTCTTCCTGACACAGGACCAGCAGCAAGTGTCGCCTTGAGTGCCTTTCTGGCTTGTTCCCGCTGTCCCCTGCCCGGCCTGTCTCTGCCTGATCCTGCTGTTCCCACCCTGTCTGCCCCACTCCTTCTGGCCAAGTGCAGATACCACAGTTTCAGGCACTAAGGTGTTGGCTTGAGCCTCCCTCTGAGTGTGACAGGGTGGGAGGGAGGAGAGAAACCACCTGGCAGTCTAGGCTCCCTGGTCAGAGGCCGACTCCCCCAGGGACCACGGTGGTAGAAAGAGCCCAGCAGAAGGCCCCAGAGTGATGGCAGCGGCTTGGAAGCGGAGAGACCACCTTATCTGAGGGAGGCATCTGGGCCCTGCTGCTAACTGTTCTGGCGTTTTCCTCTTGCGGTGTTCCAGCACATCGCCATGCGACCTCTGGCCCTGTTTTTCTCATTGATGCTGAGGCTGGAGCTGGGAGTAGGGGAGGAGCCTCTTTCCAGGTGGCTTCCATGCACTCTTGCTCCTGACCTGTCTGCTGCTCTCCTGGGCTATTGCTCCCAAGTCCATGGTCACAGGATGTCCCTTGGGGATTCTTCCTGCCCTTTTGATGATGTAGCCAAATGCTGTGGGGTGATGGAGCACAGGCTGTGAACATGGGGGAAAGAATGGGCTGTTAGCATCATCAGGAAATCTGTGGGGTTTGAGGGGAATGGCATGGACAGGAAGACATGGCTGAGAACATACTTGGGGTATCATACTGAGAACATACTTGGTACTTGGTTTTATGTTGAGCCTGACATGTGGCTCCCCAGCACCTACAGTGCCTATGTGAGACCCTACATCTTCTGCATCTTTCCTCCCTCTTGCTGTCCAGCTGCCCTGCATTCAGCAGCTCCACAGGCGCACATGCACGTGCATGTGCCTGGAGGTGCGTGGGCAACACAGCCGTACACACATCCATCATCCACTTGGCTTGATCCACAGAGAGGTGCCCGCCTGGCCATGCTCTGCCGTGGTCCTCCAGGGATGTGCCTGCTTGTGTTGAGTTTCTCACTGATCTTTTCTTAGCTAACTCTAAATTATGCTTCAGAATTCACCACAGTGGGCACCTCATCCTGGAAGCCTTCTTCCGTTGCCCCAGCCTGGTTAGGTGGCCTTCTGGGCTCCACCACTGCCACGTCTGCCTCCCTCTGTGGGAGGTTTGGGAGCCCTGAAGGTGAGGTTTTTTTTTTTTTTTCTTTCAGATAGGGTCTTGCTAAATTACACAGAATACCTCTGGTCTCAAACTTGCAACCTCCCGAGTCACTGGGATTACAGGCATGCAACACCATGCCCAGTGAGACTTTCTTTCAATTGTTATCTCCAGCCCATGGCCTATAGGAGGAGTCAATAAGTACTTGTTGACTTAATGAATAAAAAGAAAGAAAGGACCAACAGAACACTTAAAAACCGAATCATATCCTTGTGTTGTTGTTAAGTGTCACAAGTCAGGTTTGACTCATAGTTACCCCACGTAGAACAGAATGAAACACTCCCTAACACTGTGCTATGCCCAGCACTATATCAGTGCTTCTCTGCTATTCATAGGGTTTTCAATGAATGATTGTTTTGGGACTGTATTTGGAGTGGGCTGCCAGGTCTTTCTCCTGTCATATCCTATATGTGGGATTAAAATATGTTTGCAATTATTTTGATACTTTTTCTATAAAAATGTGGAGCCTGCTTCTTCTCCCCTGGAGTACAGACTGGCTTTATGACTCACTATCTGTCCTAGAAGAAGTGCAACCAGAGTACTCCTTAGAAGCAAGGATGGCTAGACTGTGTCTTACGTATTTTGGACTTGTGGTCAGGAGAATCCCTGGGAAAGGACATTATGTTTGAGAGAGTGGTGGGTCAACCAAATAAAAGGGACACCCTTAACTAGATGGACTGACACAGTGGCTGCAACAATGGGTTTAAACAAAAAAGATTGTGTGCCTGGCACAGTGTCAGGGAGTGTTTCACTCTGTTGTACACAGGATTGCTATGCATTGCACCTGGCTTGGTGGCACCTAACAACAACAACAGCAATAATTGTAATGAAAGACTATCACAGGAGGGAGGCTGCCTAAGTTTGGAGGTAAAGTCATAAAGGATGACAGAGCTTCTGCCTGGCTCGCTCTCTCCAGGGATGCACAACCTGATGGCTCAGTGACCATGTCTTCAGGA
The DNA here is from genome assembly GCA_007922755.1 of Pedetes capensis. Taxonomy (NCBI): domain Eukaryota; kingdom Metazoa; phylum Chordata; class Mammalia; order Rodentia; family Pedetidae; genus Pedetes; species Pedetes capensis. Next base: position 133,836 of record VMDO01001243.1, read on the forward strand.
AGCCCAAGTGAGAGGAGGGGCACATGGATGTCCTCTGCATGGCCCCAGGTGAAGACCTAGCCCACAACCAGGACTCAATCCTGGACATCAATGAATGTTCAAATGGTTGTAGCTCCATCCTTCCAGAAGGCTTTGTTTTCTCAGAGAGGAGAGAGACAAACTCTCCTGAACCCTGTCCAAACTGCAGACTCAGGTGCATAGCAAATACTGTCACGTGTGACAACACTAAGTCCTGGGTTGGCCTGTTGTGCCACAACTGGTAGCTGGAATATCTGCAGAGAAGTCGAAGAAGAAGATGCATTGGAGAAAACCAGGAAGCGGTTTAAGGAAAGGCTGGAGAGGGGAGGGGGACATGACTTCTCATTCAGTCAACACTTAACAAAAGTCTATTGGCCTCTGACTGTGCCAGGCAGAGACTGTCCCTGCCCATGGGAGGGGGTCCCCCAACTGGGGGACAGTCACCAGGATGACTAACGTGTAATCTAATTTCAGGACAGCTATGAAGGAGTAGGTCGGTAATGCGATTTAGGGTGCTGGGTCCAGGTGTGGGTGCCCTCAAATGGCAGGGGGAAGGGCTCGCTGCCTGCTGGCGGAAGGTGTTTGAAGGGCAGCCTTTGCAAGCAGGCGCAGACTTACTGTGCATGGATGGGGCTAGGTTTTGACTTGACTCAGAAATTCTGTCCAGTCCAGCTGGACCAAGATGGAAGATGCTGCTGGAAGCGGTGATGCACTTGGCCTTAGAGTATCCTGTAACCCCTAGGCTTGAGAGCCACCGTCTACAGGTGGGAGGGGAGCTGAGAGGCAGACCTGTCGGCCTTGCCTGGGAGCGCCAGGCTCATGAGCGCTCACTCTGACATATTTATCGAGCATCTACACTGGAAATATTGAACCCGAAAGTGAAACCATGAAGAGGGAGAAGACTGGCCTCTCTTTCAAGGAGCTCGCTGATGAGCGGACTGGGGTGGGAGGCGGTGTCTTGCAAGCTACAAGCTATAAAAGGACATTTGAGAAACTCCAATGGACGTGGGGTAATAGGGGTAATGGAGACCCATCAGCGGCTGCAGAGTTTAATGAAGAAATTCTTTACAGAGATATGAACAGAGTTAAGGGAACCTATAAGGGTGGACCCTGCCGCCATACTGCTGTGGTGTCTGATCCCGTCAGATCTCAGAAGCTAAGGAGGGTGGGGCCTGGTTAGTCCTTGGATGGGAGACCACCTGGGAATGTTGTTGTTGTTGTTGTTGTTGTTGTTGTTAGGTGCCATCGAGTTGGTATCCGACTCATAGCAACCCTCACAGGGTTTTGAATGGCTGACTGTTTCGGGATTGCCTTAGGAGTGGATTGCCAGGTCCTTCTCCCATTTTTGCGGTGCTGGGAATTGAACTCAGGACCTCAGAGACGGCAGCGCAGTGCTCTACCAACTGAGCTAAATCCCAGCCCCACCTGGGAATACCAGGTGCTATATGCTTGGGAGAAGGACCAGGCAACCCACTCCTAAAAGACAATCAGCCATTTAAAACCCTATGAATAGCAGAGAAGCACTGACAATAGTGTTTCACCTGTTGTATGCAGGGTTGCTATGAGTCGGATACCGACTGGACGGCACCTAACAACAACAACAACAGCAACAACATTAAGGTGGAACCCCACATGTCTGTCAGCTTGTCATGCTGCTGGTGCTTGTGTGTTGCTGGGATGCTGAAAGCTATGCCACCAGTATCTCAAATATCATCAGGGCCACCCATGGTGGATAGGTTTCAGTGGAGCTCCCAGACTAAGACAGACTAGGGAGAAGGACTCAGAAGCACACTCCCAAAACAATTAACCATTGAAAACCCTATGAAGAGCAGAGAAGCACTGTCAAATATAGTGCAGGAAAATAATGGGGCACAACCCAAAATGAAAAGAAACACAGTGGCTGCAAAAATGGGCTCAAACATAAGAAGATCGTGTGCATGCCACTGTAATGCTTTGTTCTGTTGTCCTTAGGGTCACTGTGAGTTGGATCTGACTTGATTGTACCTAACAACCACATGAGGATGGAAATGTATCTAGGATCTGACAGTAAGGGGGAAGCCATTACTCTCTGAGGTTATCAGGACCTGGCAAGAGCCATAGATGGGCAAGGGGCTCCTGACAGCAGCTAGACATAAGCAGAGGAAGGTAGCTGCCCTCCAAGTCATGCATGGGGTTGAGCGATTGTGTTCCCTGGGCTCTTTCTCCCCTACTTGCTCATCTCCTGCCTGCACCTCACAGTGGATGAAATCAGCAGGAAGACAGGGAGCGCGGAAGGCTGGTTGGTGCATTTCATAGAGGTCAGTCTCCTGAGGCAGAGAAAAGGGCGGAAAGAGCTGGAGGATGGATCTGTAGGAACAAATGGAAAACAATCAGCACAGAGTCACTTATGTTGACGTCATCCTCAGGCAGGCTGTCCCTGGAGACGGTCACATGGCCGCTGGCAGCCTGAAACTTGCCTGCTCTTAAAACTTCAGTGAAAAGATGCGTTCTCACTCCCAGCAGCCCTAGCAAAAGCCCTGTGAGCTTTGTCCCCATGGCCTTCCTTGGGTGCTGAGCCTGTCCATGCGCCAGGCTGTCTGCAGGTTGGTGGAGTGCTCTCATTGGGCAGGTGTGGGTCACATGACCACTCACCTCTAGGGCTGATGAGGGAGAGAAGAATAGCTCTGACCCACCTGAGCTGCCTGGCCTGAGATAGGAAGGGCTGGTTCCCCACAAAAATGTCAGGTGCTGTTATCAGAAGGAGCAGAAATGAGTGATGGACTCTCAGCCTCTCAGCCATTTACAGCCCCGTCAATGTTCCTGGGATAACTGAATTATGATCACAGTGAGACAGATCATATACCCAGCAAAGCAAAGGACACAGGCCCTGGAGCCTACAAGGAGGTGGCTATGGCTGTGATGTCCTGGTCCAGTGTGTGGGAAAAGCCAGGAAAACAGAAGGTGATGGAACAGTGAAAACCAGGGAAGGGAGGGCTGAAGCCAGCTGGGCTTCTTTCTGGATGAGGATGTTCTCTGTATTTTGGGGCACTGTGATCAAACTCAAAGGGATGGATGAAGTGATATTTGGCTAAAGACAATGTGATTTTAGGACTTGGGTATCTCACCTTGACCCTGAAGGAGGAGGGGGCCATAACTTGCCACTGCAACCCTGTGGGTTCCAACATAGATACCTGAGCATCTTAAACTCACACAGACATTGAGTACTCAGTGGAGAGCAAAAATGAAAGAAATGAAAACTCATGGGTACAATGAAGTGACTCATTTCTCCTCCTTTCCGCTGTTACCAATCGTGGCTTAGTCTTACCCAGAACTTCCATTTTGCATCAGTTGAATATTTACCCCTTATTTTCTCTGTACTTCTCTTGCCTTTAGGGTTTGACACCTGTGTAAGAGGGCACATCGTCAAAGCCCTTTGCAGACCACTTCCTGCACACCGTAGAGGTCTCTTTCTCAGTTAGAGAAAGGTATCTAAAATCTCCTAGAGTTCATCAGAGGAAGACTGCATTGGCTTTCTCAAGTTACCTACTCTTGGCTCCAACTTTCCTCTATTCCCAGCCAAGGAGAAAAAACAATTTCTTTTCTTTTTTCTTTTTTTAAATTTGTAAAACATAGTAGCACAATGCTGCTCCTCTGCATGAAAACCTGTGGTTTTCTTTTCCCAATCAGGAGAAAGTAATTTTCCTTTCACTCACCTGACTAACTTGTTCAAGGCATCCCCTCCCCACCCTGTTCTGATACCTTGCTGCCAAGTACTTGCCAGTTCATTTGCATCTCAATGGTTCCTTAGCAACTATCATGCCCTCAGGATTAGGTACAGGCTGCTCTCTGACACAGACACTCGGGCTACATCGCCCTCTTTTATGGTGCCTGCCTTACCAAACTCAGCCCTGCTGAGTTTGGTAAGGCAGGCACACATACCCAGAGCATCACACAGGCTTTGAATTTTAATGCCATTACTCTTGACCTTATCTGCAGACTTCTAAGAGACCGAGGCCCTGAAATGCCCTCAGATAATCCACTGGTTCCTGAAATCTCTCTTCTAATATATGTCTGCAGAAGGAGAATCACAGATTGCAGCACTGGAGGAGAGTCCTGCCTGAGGACAGGCAATGACTTAAATCCACTATACAGATCTCACAGCTGAAACTCAAGAGGTGAACTGACTTCCCCAAGATCAGGGGTGCACCTGGGACCTGCCAAGGAGTCCCTCCTTGGGCTCTGGACACAGCTACTTCCAAGCCCCTGCTCCCCTGTCCCCTGCTACATCCCCTCTGGGTCACCCCCATTTGCCTAGGGCCTTGAGCTTTCAGAATTCCTTTAAAGAAAGTTTTTAGCGTAGATTTGTGTTTGTGACTCTGGCCATCGGAAGTCCTAGGCAATTTCACTTTTCATCCAAGCAGAGCGTGACAAGAAATGTTCTGGGAAACATGCCAATATGTCTGTTACTCAGTTTCTCTGGTCTCCATAGATGCTACCTTTTCCATTCATGGGTTAAAGGCGTGGATGGCACCAGTGGTGGAATATGCCCATGCCTGTGTGTGTGAGCCAGCTCGAGTGTGTATTTATGCAGCTAATGTGTACAGACAGTGGCCCTAGACCATTTAGCAAATTAGAATATTCTGCCCTGAGTAGGTGGTACAGCTATTGTCACAGCACCGGGCCTCCACGGCCAGGGCTCACTGGCACGGAGCAGCCTGGTAAATGGAAGACGCCATTGAGGAAAAGACAATAAGAACAACTCTTGTTCTGCAGCAGGACTGACCTTTGCGACTCCTACTTCACGTTGTTATTAAATATCTGGGAGAGACTGAAAGAACAATTACAGGATTGTCATAATGTATCAGCGCACAAAGCAAACGTTCCCGAGGAGGCCCTGGCTCGGCAGAGCCTGACAGAGCCGGGGACCGCGCTGCGGCGCTCCATTTCTTCTCATTTGGAAATTGTCTTCGTTACTTAGCACTCACTGGAAACAGTGCACGGATGTGCTGTGTGGGGTTCTGCCACCACGGGCTGTGGAATGAGGACAGAAGGATAGAAAGCAAAGACAGAAGTTGGGAATTTCTACTCATCTTCCTTTGGGTCCAAGAGGGTGGTCCTGGTTTTAAGCATCTTTTCACATACAGAGCCAAGGCTCAGCAAGGTGCTGGTGCACCCAGGGGTCCTCGTGTTACTTTGCTGAAGCGAAGCATGGTGAGGCACTGGCTTTCCTTTGGAGGAAGGTCCTGTGCAGAAGGACCTCGAGGTCCATGTGGCCGCTTTTTCCTTCACCCGCCCCCAGCTGATCACCCACTTCCCATCTAATGAGGCTGACAACAGCCACCCGTCATGTGGGCAGATGTCCCAGGTGGGAAGTGCACCCTCGGGCCTGGGGGCTGGGGCTGTGGGGTCCCAGCTCTCTCTGTCATGGGCTTCTTGTATCGAACCAGCATTTCTCAACCTTATTCTCATTGATTTTTGCTCCCTGCAAGGAGCATTGTTAGACCTTTTTCCTGATGGTTGCTTAGTTGAAACGCTAATGCTACAGAAATCCTGGGCAATTGTTTATGTGCCAAGGCCTTTGGCAGTCCACAAGCCATTATAAAATCTAAGATGTGTTTGCTTTCCTTCCCTGTCCAGAATCATCTTTCCTCCCTGCTGAGAATGTGTGATCTAAGTGAACTTGGCTGGGCAATAGCTTAGTTGGTCTGCAGCTGCACTAGAGGCGGCATTATAGCATCTCCTTTCCATATCACTTTCCCAGTGTGGCCAAAGGGTGACAACCATAGCTGGTCCAAGAGTTCCCTGGAGCCCAGGTACTGACCTTTCAGCTGTTGGATGCTGGAAAGGTCCAAGGGCTCCAAGAAGAGCTGGAACACGAGGCCTACCTAGCGCCCCAGGCAGAGGGGATTTCTTATCAGGGTGGAAGTGTTCCAGTGTTTCAACAAGTGTGGCCGGTGCTGGCGTGTGCTTGCTGAATATCAGTCTTGACTCAAAGGAAATGAATATAGTTTCTTGAGTCTAGATCTATTCTTTGGACAAATAAGCTTTCTTGAGGTATAATTTACAGACAATCAAGTTTGCAATGCACAATTCCATGAGAGTTGACAAATGAATGGAGTCCTATAGCCACCATGGAAACACGATAAGGGACATTCTCATCACCCTTCTGTCTCTTTGTGCCCAGCCTTTCTTCACCTCTGGCCCCTGGCAACCACTGATCTGATTTCTTCCTCTGTTGTTTTGCTTTTTCCAGAAATGCCTATAAATGGAACCAGGTGGTATTTGTTGTTTGTCTTTTTTCACAAAGCATAATGTATCTTTCTGAGACTCATCTGGGTGGTGGTATGTATCAATACCTCCCTTTTGGTGCCGAGTACTAAATATTCTGTTATGTAGATATGTTATAATCACTTTATAGACTCAGCAGTGGGTAGACTTTGCTTCTCATTTCTAGCTTTTGGCTTTTATGAATAAAGCTACTGCGAACATTTTGTGGTTGTTGTTGTTAGGTACCATCGAGTTGGTATCTGACTCATAGTGACCCTCATAGGGTTTTCAATGGCTGACTGTTTTGGGATTGCCTTGGGAGTGGATTGCCAGGTCCTTCTCCCATTTTTGCGGTGCTGGGAATTGAACTTGGGACCTCAGAGACTGCAGCACAGCAGTAGCTCAGACTACCAACTGAGCTAAATCCCAGCCCAGCGAACATTTTAGTACGTGCTTTTGTGTGGACACAGAGTAAAAGAGGACTCTGCCCTCTTTTAGGACCTGGGTTCGATCCCCAGCACCACAAAAATGGGAGAAGGATGTGGCAATCTACTCCCGAAGCAATCCCAAAGTAATCAGCTATTGAAAACCCCATGAGGGTTGCTATGAGTCAGACCCAACTCCATGGCCCCTAACAACAACAGTTTTTCTTGGGTGAATACCTAAAAGTGGAGATGCTGGATAGTAGGGCAAATGCAAGTTTAACTTTCTGAGAGATTGTCAGTCTGTTTTCCAGAGTGGCTGGAGCATCCCCACCTGCAGCATATGAGACTCTCAGTTGCTCCACATCCTCAGCAACAATTCCCATTGTCAATCTTTTTTAAATTTAGTCATTCTCGTGGGTGTATGATGGCGTCTTATTGTTGGTTTTGGTTCTCGTTTTCCTAGTGACTAATGATGTGGTTTTCATGTGTTTATCAGCCATTCATATGTATCATTTGATGAAGTGGATGTTCAGATCTTTTGCCCATTTTTTAAAATTATTATTCAGTTGCCTGTCATGAGCCTATTTTCAACATGGATGGTTGTTTGGAGGTATCAGAGTGATGCTACTCCAAACCCCCCCCCCCAACTGCTTAACAATTTGTCTCATGTACTAAGAAAGCCATAAATTGGCACCTGCTGGATTTCACTCCTGAGGGTGAATTTGGGATGGGCCATGAGTTTCACAGTGAAAATGGTTACAGTTACTAGGGAGGATCTGCACCCCAACATGGGGGCCAGCCCCGTGGAAGGCGGGCTCACGTCCAGTAGGAAAACGTAACGTGGATTACCCAGGATTGTGCTGTCTCCTCCCTGTGCCACCCCCAGTTCCAGCTTTATCTCCACCACCATCCTGAATAAGAAAGGGTGCATTGCAGAGACAGCTGTACCTCTGTGGTCGTGGCAGCAAAAGGCAGCGAGAAACCCCCAAGGATTTCCTCTCCATGATGTTCTTGTTACAGGTGTCTTCTGACTGGGGGTCTTCTTTCAGTGGAAAAGGCTGTAATTCCTTTTCACAGAATATCCGGGGGTGGTTGGTCAGAAACACATCCAGTCGCAGCTCTGGGCTCTCAGGGCTGGGCTCAGTTGACCGGGAGGGGACTGAGTGCCCCTGGCTGCTCACTCCCCTTCTCCTAGCCTCCCCGACATCTGAGATGCTCCCAGCTACTCTGGTTTGCACTGCGTTCAAGCCATGGAGAATGCTTTGGGCATATTTCTGAGCTTTAGAAGACAGACTCAGGATTCTGCAGACCTTCCCACTCTGGGGTAATGGAGATGCTTCACCCACCTTTGCTGTTATTTGCATGATGGGTGGTGATCACAGCAATCAGAAGGGAGGGGGTACATGGTGGGTGCAGAGGTCTGCCGTGGTATCATCAAGGACTGGTGTGCCCACTGTGTCACTGCCTGCAAACACCTCCTGCACTCACAACAGAGGTGTGGCTGAGGCTGTGTCACTTTTGGCTCTGGGGCAGGGATGTGGGGGGCAGGTTCCTCTGCTCTCTGAGACTTCTTGAGAGTCTCACAGAGCCCAGCCCAGGGAATGGCACAGAATAAGTGTTTGGTAAAAGATGGGCAGATGGACTGGGACCCTGGCATCCTACCCAGCATCACTCAAGGAGAGATTGATACTGGTACCACCTGGCACTGAAACCAGGGACTTGTACCAAACAAAAGCCACAGCAGTGCAGGAACCTAAAGGTCTGGCTGTGGAGCCAAGATTGACTCACATGGTGCTGGGTGGGAGGGGCCCGAGGAGGGCTCCGGCCAGGAACTTTGCTTAGGGGAGGCCTGTGGGTAGGCTGGGACTTGAACTTGAGTGAGAATGAGCAGAAGCAGCGGCTTGGAGATGACAAAGTTCCCTGGAACAGCAGTTCCGTTCACATGAGTGCTCAGTGCTATTACCAGGCGCTCAGCGCTGTCCAATTTCTTTGTTTTTGTTAGGTGCCCTCGAGTTGGGTTCCACTCATAGCGACCCTATGTACAACAGAATGAAGCACTCCCCAGCATTGTGCCATGCACGTGATCTTTTTTATGTTTGAGCCCATTGTTGCAGTCACTGTGTTTCTTTTCCTTTTGAGTTGTGCCACATCAGCAAAAGGCAGTCTCAGGGCTTTACTCCATTCCTGTCATTAAGGTTGACTTTGTTTTGAGAATGTAACTCTTCTCCAGTCATCTTTTGAATGTCTTCCATCCTAGGCCCTCATTTTCTGGCACTATATTTGACAGTGCTTCTCTGCTATCCGTAGGGTTTTCAATGGCTAATTGTTCAGGAGTGGGCTGCTGTGTCCTTCACCTTACTCTGTCTTGGTCTGGAAGCTCTGCTGAAACCTACCCACCATCAGTGGCCCTACTATTGACATAGCTATTGACATAGCTTTCAGCATCATGGCAAAATGCAAGGTCCCACAGCACAAGCTGTCAGACACATAGAGGTATAACAGGGGTATTCCTAGGATCACAGAGAAATCCTAGTGGGCTAGGGTAACCAGGGTGGCTTCCTGGAGGAGGCCACACCTCTTGAAGGAGATAGTATTTGCTGGTAGAGCATAGGAATTCCCTTCTCCGCAGCCTCCCCTGATCTAGGTGGAAATCATCTGCATTGGGGAACCAGCAGAAAACCAGCTTCAGTGACGTGTACCTGTCCGCCTTGACCTTCCTGGCTGCAGAAAGTCTGGGAGGTGTTCCTGAGAGGGAGGCCTGGGGATGCTCCTTCCATCCTGAGGCCCAGAGCCCAGCTGTCATGGCCAACAAGGCCTCACCCAGGCTGTGAACCAACTTTCCTCAGACTTTTCCCATGTCCTGTCTGCATAGTATGTGTTGGGGGGCCAGGGCACCAAGCTTCCGAGGGAGCCTGTTAGAGACCCAGCCCCACGCCCCATCTCCTAACCATGGAAATTGGAGCAGCCTGCGTCAGTGATGCCAGGGTTAAGACTCCTGCATCAGGGGAGCAGCCCCTTTAAACAACTTAGCAAACCCATTTAAGCATTTTTTTGGGGGGGGAAACTGTTCCAGGTTAGAGAAAACTAAAGAGATATGACAGGTAAATATAACAGAATATCCTTTACTATATATATCTTGTATACACACACATACACACACACACACACACATATATTTCTAGAGACATTGAGACAACTGTCACAATTGGAATATGGGCTTCTAAAATTAAGGGCGAAGTTAAATTTTCCAAATTTGATAATTACATTGCAATCTAATAAGAGAATATCCTTAATCCTAGGAAATAAATACTGAATAATTAATCAGCCAAAGGCCATGAGGTATGCGACTGCTTTCAGAGGGATCAAGGGAAAGCAAGCAAAGAAGTAAATAAATTATGTATAATATGCAAATGCATATACAATATAGTATTATGTATATTATATCCTATTATACCATAAAGCATATGAGGGAGGGAAAATGGCTAAACAAATATGGTGCAATGTTAAAAGCAGATGAATCAGAGTAAAAGCTATCTGAAAGTTCTCCATTCCATGCAAGCGTCTTTCCTGCAGGATAGCTATTATTTTAAAAGGAAAAGTTGAAGAAGGAAGTGGCTTGCTTCAAAGTTTAATGCATGTTGCAAGCTGCCCTCTGAAAAGGCTGAGCCACCTTATATTCCTGCAATGCTATGAGAAGATTGGGACAGCTGTTGGATGTAGCTGGTTTTATTCTACTATTTTGATACCAGGGCCTTTTTTCTTTTTTCTTTTTTTGATGAGGTCAAACATCATCAAGGTTTTGACCTGGAGACATTTTGTTGTTTCCCAGTTTATGATATCTATTGCCCAAAGTACAAAAAAGCCAGTAGCATAATGCAGCAAACACCCATAGCACACTGTTCAGCTTCAACCGTTGTTGTGATTCTGTCCTATTTATTCCGCAAAAACAGGAGGACATGGCAGTCCACTCCTGAAGCAATCCTGAAACAATCAGTCATTGAAAAGTCTCTGAGGGTTGCTGTGCATTGGACCCAACTTGACAGCACCTAACAGCAACAATTATTTATTTATCAGAACCCCTGGAGGCAGGTGAAAATTGAGACCCAGGAAGATTAAGTAACTGCCCAAGGTAAGGGAGGGAGGGGCAGCCCATGTCTGTGGGCCTTTGTCCTTTTCCTTCTGCCTCTGAGATTGTCCTAAATGGCTTCCTCCACAGACAGAGGAGGAATTCCTCTGACGCAGTTTGGGAGAGTGTGTTGGAGTCAGAGAGATTTGGATTCAAGTTCTCCTGCTGGCCTTAGACAGATTAACTATGCTGCCAGTCACTGCCTCAGTTTACCCTCCTGATGGATGGGGACAGTTCTACTGGTCCCATATGATTGTTGTGACAATGTGAAAGAGAGAATGTGCTTAAATCTTGTGGCAGCTGTCAACATTGTATCTCCTCTCTCTCTCTCTCTCTCTCTCTCTCTCTTCTTGTGGTACTTGGGGGTTGAACCCAGGGCTTCGCACATGCTTTGCAAGTGCTCTGTCACTGAGATGCACCCCCAGCCCATTTTTTTACTTTTTATTTTGAGATAGTATCTCACTAAGTTACTCAGGCTGCCTCTGGTCTCCAACTTGAGATCCTCCTGCCTCTGCCTCTTGAGTTGCTGGGATGACAGGCATGTGCCACTGTGCCCGGCTTCTCTTTTCATTTTAAACAGGTCCCAGGCCACCTCTTCTGAGAAGACGGAGCCCCACGTCTCTCCTCTGTCTGGCAATACCATGTCTGGTCTGTGCATGGCTGGTGTGCAGTTGCTTCAACAGACTTGGCAGAGCCAGTGCTCAGGAAGTCTCTACAGAGTGAGAAGCTGGGGTGATGTTTACTAACCTGATGGGACACAGTGTGACAGAAGTCCCAGGAGTCCCCGGCCTTGGGCCTCACCCCGCTGAGCAGGACTGTGTGACCCCAGTGGCCCTGGCTTAGCAAGGGAAGGGCTGCACCTTGCTGCTTCCTCTTCTGAGTCGAGTCCCTTCTCACTAGCCAGATTCCAGTTGGTGGGGCAGGAGAAACTCAGGGCCAAGACCAGGGTAATGGAGTGGGCCACTCTTCCAGGGCAAGCGTGAGGGGGGCCCCAAACAGCCAGGTGCAGTGTTGTACACCTACAATCCTGGTAACTCAGGAGGCTGAGGCAGGAGGATGGCAAATTCAAGGCCAGAGGCAGTCTGCGTAACTTAATGAGACTCTGTCTCAAAATAAAAAGTAAAAACGGGCTGGGGGTGCAGCCTGGTGGTACAGTGCTTACAAAGCATGCATGAGACTCTGGGTTCAACCCCTTAGTACTGCAAAAAGAAAAAAGAAAAGAGGGAGAAAAAAAGGGATGGGGAAGGAGGGTACCAAACACTCAGTAATCAGGGATGTTGTATTTTAATGCAGTAATCAGAAAACTCAAGCCTATAAACTGGGGCTTTCAGGCTGCCTGCTTGTTTTTATCAGTTGTAAAGCTGGAAGGCCTCAGCCTGCTCACTCCTGTGTCTGTGACCTCAGGACTTTGCTGTCTTAATCTCTGGAGGCTGCTCTGCTCCTTAGTCCTGAAGGACCACATGCCCCAGTACACCAAGCACCGGGTTCCCAGACCCCTGGGCAGCATGGCAGGGCTGAGGTGGCGCTGAGGCCTGGGGTGGGTGGTTCTGGATTCCGTATCCCAGTGGAGCAGTGTGCTTGGGGTCCTGGTGTCCGACCCTCCACGGCCCAGGGAATTGAAGGGACAAACCTGTGCAAGGGGTAGAGGGGCAGTCAGACTGGCTGACATTTACTAGCTGGGTGATCATGGAAAGTCGCTTCGGCTCCCCGAGGCTGAGCACAGCAGATGCTCCGCTGCGTTGTTGAGTGGAAATCTCGCCTGGTGCATGAGCAATGCTTGTGAACTGGGATGTTGTCTGGAAGCGTAAGCTGCTCTTCCTGTAGTGGTGGGTGTGATGGATTCAGGTGGGTGCTCAGCTCTGGCTGGAGCCTGGGTGGCTGGTCACCCGCACAGAGGGCGATCAGGTCCAACACCCCACATCCCAGCCAGAGTGGGTAGGCGTAGTGGCTGTGTATCCTCCACATCCAGCCAAGTTCACATATCCCACCTGTGCTCCCACCCACATGATCCTCCAGCAGGAGGCTTCCCAGGTGACCCCCTTCCACGCCATTCCTGGCCCATCTAAAGCCTGTGTGTGGGGGGTCTATTCCCTTGATTTTCCTAGGAGCCATATGCAGAGGAAGGACAGGAAGAGGGAAGGCAGATCCAAGTGCTGGGACCTGCCCCTAGGAGACCATCCCACCCTCCTGGGGGATAGCAAGCTGTAGAATTTACTTTCTCTGTCTGATCTTTCTTTATTCCTTCACTCGATAGGAATTGAAACCTATGGCTGGTTCTTGGGCAATGAAGTTGAAATTCCTTGGCACCCCATTTAAGAGGCGGACAGGCAGACTGCCAAGGGCTGCAGCGGGGGAAGTGTCCTTGGTTTTTGATGTGCAGCCTCCCTATGGAGTGCCCATGCTGCTGGGGGTGGTGAGGTTGTCTCCTGACAGCCTTGCAGGCCTCTGGCCTCTCCTCCCACAGGTCTGTGTTTCAGAGGGAGGTGGTCTGAGGCAGAGGAACAGAAGGGAATCCGCTACTTGGTTGGAAATTGGAGGTGGAGGTGGAAGGTGGGAGAACATTTGATCTTCAGATGACAAAGGGAAGCTTAGTGGCCAGCGTCTGTGCAGAGGGGGCACCTGAGCAGGGTAGAGAAAGGGCGATCAAGTAACATAGTGCTTTGTGCGTGGGATTTGGGCTGAGTGCAGAGGTCCACGTCTAGCTGAGCTCAGAGGAAGGGGAGGTGAGTAGACGTGAGCACACCTGTGTGACCCAGTCTGTGATCTTTTGCAGTTTCCCATTTGGAGTCATCTCTCTCTCCCTGCGCATCGGGGTCTGGGAGCCTCCCATGCGTGCATTGTTGTCTTTCACTGGGGCAACAGGCAGCCTGTGGTGTTCTCCGGTGACCCCCCCTTCTCCCAGGAGAGAGGTAGAACGGGGCTGGGTCGGTGGCTGCTCACCTTTACTTGGCTACTCTGTAGGTATTTTCTCCTCTGCAAGTTGGGAATGAATCATGCCACCGGCAAAGGGCTTTGGTGCTGAGGAATTGAGAGATCATAGTTGGGTCTGGAGGGGGCTGAGATTTAGCTCAGTGGGTAGAGCGCTGCGCTGCAGTCTCTGAGGCCCCGAGTTCAATTCCCAGCACTGCAAAAATGGGAGAAGGGCCTGGCAATCCACTCCCAAGGCAATCCCGAAGCACTCAGCCATTGAAAACCCTATGAGGGTCGCTATGAGTCGGACACCCTATGAGGGTCGCTATGAATTGGATACCGACTCGACGGCACCTAACGACAACAACAACAACAGTTGGGTCTGGTGCATGTAGTGCTTGGTAAGCAGCAGACACGCAGGAAGGGCTTCCTCCCTGCTTCCCAAGCCTCTTCTCTGCCTCCTGCAAAGCAGCCATGTGGAGGTTCCATCTGGAGAGTGGCGAAATGCCTGAGGGACTCCACCTAAGGAGGATAGGGTTATTTGGGTTCACAGTTTCCGAGGGCTCAGTCTGTGGTCAGCTGGTTCCATTGCTTTTAGCACATAGTGGGATGGACACATGGTGGAAGGGTCAGGCAGAGGAAAGATGCCTGTGTCATGGTGACCATGGAGTAGGGGGACAGGGACAAGATATTCTCTTCCAGGGCATGCCTTCAGTGACCTCCTTCCAACTGGGATCTACCTCTTTGTTTCCACCACCTCCCAATAATGTAATGAAGTCATGAGTTCATCAATGAATTAATCCCTTGATGGTTTCAGAGACCTCATGATCCAGTCACTTCCCCAGATCCCATCAGCTGGCAAACAAGCCTTTAACCCCTGAGCCTCTGGGGGGCATTTCAGATTCAAACCCTAACAGAGAAGCTGGGTCTCTACCTTGCACGCCCTCCTGCCTCCCCCAGGCTGCATAGTCACTGCCCTTGCACCGTCTCTCTGTGGGAAAGGTTGTTGACTTAGGAACTTGCTTTCCCACAGCCACAGATTCTCTCACTTTGCCTGGCTGGTGGACTTCTGTTTCCCCTTCTTGTCTACAGAAGCACCTCTGCCCTTCCTGCTCTGCTGCCTTGCTGGGGTGGGTCTAGCCCAGAGTGACATATAGACATCCCCAATGCCAACTTCTGATTTAATCAGTGTAAGATAATTTGTATGACAACTGACCCATATTTTAAAAAAAATCTCACAAGATACAATTTTATTTCTTACATCACAGTCCTGTGAGGCCAGGGATGAGGCTATACCTCTTCCCCACTCCTTCCTTCCCCTGTCATTCAGGAGCCCATGCTGCTGATCCCACAGAGGGATGCTGATGGAAGAAGGGCCCAGTGATAGGTCTCTGCCCCTCCCCATGCCCCCACCTCTCCCCATCATCCAGGGACCCATGCAAATTGACTCTCATAATGGGTGCTGATGAGGGAGGGGGTAACTGTTCTTACTGCCCTCAACCTGGAAGGGATGCATTGCTTCCTCTTCCACCCCATTGACAAAGACTACTCTCATGGTCCCACCCAGAGTGCAGCTGAGGACTGGACCAAACCTCCGTGTCTGGGAAGAGACAACAGGCTTAGAGAGCACTTAGCAGTGGGTCTAGGTACTCTGTGGTCCAGGGAGGGGGCAGATGATTCCCCCACTCATGGAGGCCTCTGCATCAGAGGGGTTGGAACCTTCCTTTCTTCCTTCCTTCCTTCCTTCCCTCTTTCCTTCCTCCTTTCCTCCTTTCCCCCCTCCCTTCCTAGTATTTATACACCATTTTCTTGGACTAGAAGCTAGCTGCCTTTATAAAGAGATACTTAGGGATAACTTATCGATTCATAGAGATGGGGCCCTCTGATTACAGGTGAAAAATTATCCAGATTATTTTAGGCATAGAGAAGCACCCAGAATAACCAGGACCCAATTGATTCCCCCACACCAAGCTCTCGATGGTTGCTGTTTGTTTATTTATGTTTCTCTGGGACACCTGCAGTGGATCCCCACCAGCCCTCAGCTGCCTTCTCTTTTCCTGGAACTTTCATGCTTCCTCCTGCCTCAGGATATTTGCACATGCTATTCCCACTTGTGGTTAAAAAGAATGGCAATCAGATAAGCTTCATGGAGGAAAAATGATTTGTGTTAGGTAGGGCTCTCCAGGAAAACAATAGGACTCTCCAGAAACAATAGGACTACTTACTTATTTAATTATTACAAGGTTTATTGTGAGGAATTGACTTCTGTGATTAAGGAGAAAAGCCATTCCCAGTATCTATAGGATGACTCAGGAAACTAGAGTCCCAGGAGAGCTCATGGTACAGTTCCTATTTGGAGGCCAGCAAGCCCAGGACATACAAAGACCTTATGTTCCAGTTCAAGTTGAAAGGCAGAAAAAAACCCAGATGTCCTTGTTCGAAGGCCATCAGGCAGGAGAAATTGTCTCATATGCAGGGGAGGGTCAACTTTTCCCTCTGTTCAGGCCTTGAGCCTATTGGATGAGGATAACTCACATAAGGGAAGGGAGCAATTCTTTTAACTCTACCAACTTAAGTGATAGAGCTAAAATTCTTTTAAATTCGATTCTTTTAAATCTATCAATTTAAATGTTGATTGTATCCAGAAACACCTTTGCAGAAAGATACAATAGTGACATCTAAACATCTAGGCACCCCGTGAGCCAGTCATTTTGATAGACAAGATTAACCATCACAGGATTTTGAAGGGTAAGGAAAAATCTTAGAATGAAGAATATATGAAAAAAAAGATGATAAAATGGTATAAACACAGGGAATTAAGTCTTTAAAAGAATTAGTCCATGCGATAAAGGTTAGGATAAACTTAAAAGGTAAGGGAGGAAAGCAACAGCTAAAGCCATATGGATCAGGTAAAATGTGAAATTCAGAAATTTAAAATACCCTTGTTGTCGTTGTTACGTGCTGTCGAGTTGGTGTCTGACTCATGGCAACCCTATGTACAACAGATGAAAACAGTATTGTCAGTGCTTCTCTGCTATTCATAGGGTTTTCAGTGGTAGATTGATTTTTGGGAGTGGGTTGCCAGGTCCCTCTCCCAAGCCTACAGTACCTGGTGTTTCCAGGTGGTCTTCCATCCAAGTACTAATCAGGGCCGACCCTGCTTAGCTTAGGAAATCTGATGGGATTGGATGCCACGGTGGTATGGCTGCAGGCCCAAAATACCTTTAGGCCAGACTGAATAACTGTCCTGTACCAAAGTGCTTTCTGTTTCCATTTTGCCTCATTTTGCAAAGATAGTAGATATAAGTTACATCAGAGACCCTTCTATTTTAAAATAGCAATCTTTATGCTGTTAAGAAAATATTTTCAGTCACCTTGGAGATTTGTGTCCTTTTCAGAAGAGCTGGGGCAGTTCATGGAAGTTAGGGTAGCAGATTGCAGCTTTGGGCGAACCCAGGCAGCCCATGAAGGGATCAGGCTTGGCTGATTTCCCAGAAAGACCTGTGCCCTTGCCTCAGAGTGGGCAGGAGGAAATGGTAGTGCCCACTCCTACTGGGACCACCCAGCTGTCTCATTCCTTACCCTTTCTAGTGCCCAGATGCTGGGTGTGAAGACCCCGCTGGCTTTCCCTTGGACTCGTGGCCACTGGGAGAATTGCTTCTGCTTAAGAGCCATTAAATTGCTCAGGACAAAGTATGAACTGTACTAAATGACTCACCTGCATCCTTATCAGAGGGAGTCAGTTCAGAGAGAAGCCTGTTCTAGGCAGAGCCACCTGGAGGATCCCAAAAGTGGAGGATGAAGGTAGAGGAAGATGAGGGAAATGAAGGGAGGAGACATCGAGGGACAGTAGAGCCAATGTCATTCAGGCCTTCTCAGTAGCTCAGAATTCCCAGCTCTGATCCCTACTGTGTAGTGTCTACCAGAGATTTTGACAGGTCACATGAATGCCTTAGGTTCTGGGAGTCCTGGGAAGGGAGGCCTGCCTGCTGAGTGTTTGCCTTGTCTCAAGTGTTATCACAGAAAACGCTCATGCATAGCCAAGAACCCCAGAGGCCAAACATTGTTCTTTCCATTTTAAAGATGTGGAACCTAAGGCCCACCTTGGCCAAGATCATACCAAGGCCTCTTCTGGGACCCAGGCAGGGTTCTTTCTATTATTCCTATGACTCAGTCAGTGATAGGGGACTCACGAAACTGGTATGTTTCCCATTGAATTTTACACATATGAAGATCTATGCACCGTAGTGTTCTCTTAGGAAACTACCAAAATAAAGAAATTTTATTCCCTGAAGTCAGAAGTCTGTGATAGGATCAGTTTCCACAGCAATAGATGATGATGTCACAAGCAGATGCCTGCAGTGACTGAGTGAGAAGAAAGAGGGAAATGGGGAGCCAGAGTAGGAAAGTGTAAAACATGACCTATTAGCATAGATGCTGAAAGTCTTCCACCGACTATCTCCCTGTCCAGCCTCTGCTGCTGCTAAAAGAGAAGCACACTGACATTTGGAACAAACACATGGGCTTTATGAAGCATTGAATGCTTCAGTTTGAAACTCATAAAATAACAAAAAACAAACATGATTTCCCTAAGAGCTTTCTGTGAATATTCACAGAAGGGGTAAAACCTTTTTCTTTTTTAATTCTGGCTCTTGTAAGGACTAAGTGGTGGGTGGCTCCTTATGTGAGTCTGTTAGTTTCCATTGACATGGTATATCAGGATGGATGAGAATAAGACAGAGGTCTTATTGGAGGTCAACTACCAGGAGCCATGTGAGTACATGGAAAGATATGGGGAAGCAGAAACTAGATAGTGAATATGACAGGCACAGTGGCATTTGGTGTATGCTGGGATTAAAGGATCTATGCCTGGGGTTCCAGGATGGGACACACAGAAGGACATCTCTGATGACAGTGTGCTTGTCAGTTGGAATCCTCATCACAGTGCACCATGCTGTTAAAGCTGTGGACAATTCTGTTTTTCAAAGATGGCTACAACAATCTCCCATCCCATGTGCTCTTGGACAATGCAGTCTTACCAACATGGAGTATAAGTCCTCTGCCCTTGGATCTAGAGTGCCCTGGTAAAACGTGGAAAAGTGGTGTTCTGGGACTTCCAAAGGTAGAGGCTAATCAGCCACACTCGCATCTCTAAAGATCATAACTGTGAGAAAGTTCACTCTATGAACCCAGTTACTGTGTTGCAAGATGCCCAAACAGCATGGAGAGGCCACCATAGGTGCTCCAGTTGACAGCCCCCGGTGAGCTCTCAACTGGTAGCCCCACCACTGCCAGCCATGTGGGTGAGCCACATTGGCATTAAGCTTAATGGAGGCTTCAGATGTATGCAGCCACTGCCAACATCTGACTGCAGCCTCCTTAGTGACCCAAATGAGAACTGCCCAGCTGAGCCTGGCCAACCTGCAGAACTGTCAGAGATAATAAAACATTATCATCTTAAGCCACTAAATTTTGGTGGTGATTTGTTACAGTCAGTAAAGAACAGGAACACCAGCAATCACTTGAATCTGTCATATAAGACAAAACTGGACAGGTGCAAGATTGGTGGCCACAGTCTTGACATGTTACTGAAGACCAGCATGACCAGAAAGAGGTGGCCAGGGCAGGCCTGCCTGTTGGTGAATCCCACCCTCACAGAGGCAGGCTGGAGATGTTGGGAATTATCTGTCAGTCAGCTCCAGAAACTTGGCTGTTGGTCTGTGGTTGGGCAACATCAGTGCCAATCAGTCCAGCTCTCTTGGCACTCTGATGGGATGGTTTTGAACCTAAGCATGCAGAACTATTCACTTAATCTGGTTGGTTTTGGCTCAGCATCCCAGCAGTTGTGATTGGGTAAGCCTTCCTGGCACAGTTGCATTCAAGCCTTGATAAAAATGCCAAAGAGAACAGAGCCTGTGATATCCCAGAGCGGGGAAGATGCTTCTGTTGGACCCTCCTTGGGTACTGCTCTTCTGCCAGCTGTGAAGCCACCAATTTGTACTTGTCCTGGACCACAGTTCCCTCCATCTGGTCTACCGTATCATTGAGAGCTTTCCTGAAATCCAGATGCACCATGATCTAGTGGCTTATGGGAATTTTCAAGAAGCAAAGGGAGTGGGTTTGGTCAGGTTTATTCTTCATTGACCCTTGATGCCTCTGGGAGATTTACTTTCTCTGTATATGAATATACTTGTGTTTCTACTTTCCACCATGATTTGGCTATATTACTATATTTTTCTCCCTGAAAGATTATATTTGCCCTTCCTGTTTTTTTAGTGTCTTGTTCCTCCTCTGTTATTCCTGAAAATGCCTTTCTTTGACCATATAGGTACTGCCTTTCTACATTGTATTTTATCCCAGATAGTATCACTCCATATGCCTGCAGGCATAGCACTGTGGCCTCGGATCCATCAGATCTTGGAAGCTAAGCAGGGTCAGGCCTGGTTAGTCCTTGGATGGGAGACCACCTGGGGACACCAGGTGCTGTAGGGTTGGGAGAAGGACCTGGAAACCTACTCCCAAAATACAATCGTCCATTGAAAACCCTACGAATAGCAGAGAAGCACTGATAATAGTGTTTCACCTGTTGTAGGTAGGGTTGCTATGAGTTGGATATCGACTTGATGGCACCACCAGCAGCAGCAGCAGCAATAAGTATCATGCCATAAAAGGCAATTGAAAACTTTTTTTAGATGTTGAACTGAGAACCAATATACATGTAGGAAGTTCTTCCTGTTATCCTTTTGATGCCCAGCCTGTTTCAATCCAGATGCATTATTGTCTTTCCCATTTCTTTCTTCCCTAGTTGCATGGGGGAAGGTATAGGCTTCTCCTCTGCAATACTGCTCTGCGTGTAATTGGCGGTTCTTAGTGTGTCCTCCGGGGCTGGGAGTTAGCTCAGTTGGTAGAGCACTGCTCTGCAGTCTCTGAGGTCCCGAGTTCGATTCCCAGCACTGCAAAATGGGCGAAGGACATGGCAACCCACTCCCAAGGCAATCCTGAAACAGTCAGTCATTGAAAACCCTATGAGGGTCACTATGAGTCGGACTCGACTCGACGGCACCTAACAACAAGTGTGTCCTCCATTTGCCTTCTCTAGTTGTGGATAAACAATCCCCAGTTCCTTGTGCATTTCCTCACCAAGACTGTTTTTCAGGGCCCTAATCAGTTTTATATCATTCTCCACTATAAATGATTTTAAAGCCCCTAGGAAATATAAAGGTTGCCTAAATAATAAATCATCATTTTGGCAAATGATACTGAGACATTTAGAGAGATAAAATTAATCACCCCCTTATAGCTATATAGCAGCTTTTCCACTGAGAGTACGAAGTAGTTTGTAGAGCTCATAGTTAATTCTCATCCCCTTCCCAGAGGAAGAGGGTGGGGTCATTTACTTGTTGTGTAGGGGGAAAGGCCATGGAGTTGTAAGTGACCTATTTTTCAGTGACCCTCCAGCAGGTGTAGCCAGTTTCTGGTGTGAAAGAAGTACCAGCTCTGTGCTCTTAGCCTCTGATGCTGGATGTGTTCTCTCTTCTCAATAGGGAGAGTATCATGCAATAGGCTGGTCCCAGGGCAGGGGTCTTTTGCCCTATCCATCCTGTATAGTGCTCAGGCTAGGGAATCTGGGACACATTTTCCTTAGAGTGAATTCTCTGCTTGGAATGCTGTGTGGCTTCACAGTGCACCAAGTGCAAATGCCACCGATTCTACCAAGATTCAAAGATCCAGCACTTTCACAGACATCAGCTTATGAGTTATTATGCCCTTTTGATGGATGAGGAAACCGAGACTCATGGAACCTAAATGCTCACTTGATTTCAGGAAGCCATTATGTGGGAATGCTGGGCTCTGAGGCCAGGTTTATCTGACACCCTTGGCTAGTGCTTTCTGTGCCTGAGATGTCCATTATGATTATGTTGGTTTCGAGTGATAGTAAGAAAAATCAACACATATGCACACATACACATACACTTTATTGGCATGTTTACTTTGAAGTACAGTGTGATATTGTTTTTAGGCATGACTAGATTCCGGATACTGTTGGAACTCAGTTTCTCTGTCTTTTGGGATCACTTCCTCGGTAACCTCTTGCTCTGCCATCCCCATCAGCAGGTCTGGCTACAAAAGAAATGGGGAGGTTCACTTCTGGGTAGTTCTACACAGGTCCTGGAGGTTATTCTGATTGGTTGCAACCCAGGTCATGCGTTCATTCCTGTTCTGGGGCTGGAATTCACTGATTGGCCTGTATTGCCCTACGTTTGCACACTGCCCAGTGCCCTTTCTCTCTCTATCTGAGCTGCTTTTCCAATGGGCAGTGCCCTGTCCCTCCAGCATCTCTTTGATTTGTTCTTTTTTTATTCACTTCTTCACCTTTCTCCTCTGAATCTTCCTGTCTGCTTTGGGCCAACCTCACACCTCTCTGGACTGAGGAAACCTTCCTGGCCACCTGTCCTTCCAGGCCTTCCCCATTGAGATCCTGCAGAATGGATGCATGCTGTTCCTTAGGTGGTTCCCCATCAAGGAAAGACATCTGCTTGACACACTGGTCAGTTTCCAGGAAAAGCGCTTCTGTTCAAATTGAAGTATATGTGATGTGGCAAAATCGCATCTCAGGGGCTTGGGGGGCTTTTGGTGAAGGATCAGTGAAAATTAGTGAGCAAAGGAGGTAAAACCAATTGTGTATGTGTGGGAACAAAAGGAGACTAGGAGGTTTTAATAGATCTGTGAAGAACATGACTGAATGTGCTGCCATAATGGGAAGTCTGCCTGGTCTTCCTAGCCTCCCAAGTGGGATTAAAACAAATGGGGCATTTTAGGCTGTGAGGTTCCATTGGCTTTGTTCCTGGCCAGCTAGAACCTTCCTGGTGCTGAGTCTTTGGTTGGAGCACTACTCTGGAAAATATGTATGAATTCCCAGCATCTGCTCAATCTAGTCATTTTATAAGTGTGGAGTCAGAGAAGCTGAGAGGCTGAATTACCTCCCTAGGGTTATGCGTGGGTGAGGGGCCCAGCTAGAAGTGGAGATGCTACCTGGCGCCCTGTTCAGTGCTATTTCTGCTCTGTGGTTGTCCAGGAGGCCTTGACTGGGTGAGAATGGAGGATGATCCTGTGGAGGACATTTGGGGTTGCAGGTCATATCCAGCCAGGAGGCTGAAGGCTGGGGAAAGGGTCTGATGGTGCTTCCTGGGAGTGGTCAGCATGGTCCTGAGCGGAGGTGGCCACCAATCAGGACAAGAATGCCTGGATTGGGCTTGGTGATGCCCCATGGGTAGGGGAATTTCCAGCTTGGAAGATGGCCCACCATATTTCCTATATTGGTAAGGTCCCAACCCTGGAGGCTTTAGAAGAGGAGTCTGGATGGCTGAGACTTGAGCTCCATGGGGCTATGGGGTTGCGACCCTTTGTTTACCCTGTCTGGGGAGCACTTGCTGATTCCCAGGGCCCCTTCCTCCTTGGAGTCAAAGAAGTACTGCTGTAGATACTGCTGTAGATTTGAATAAAAGGAAATCCCTCATATGGAGCAGGCTATTTTTAAGAGTTACTGGTTAAGGAATAAAATTCTGTGAAACACACGATTATTTAGCTGTCTTTGTTTAACAACATTCTTCTAATTAACCACCACAAGCATCTATTGAGATGCTGGGCAAGTACGGCCTTCTACAAGCTTGTTTTGGAGGGAAGAAAATTCATATTCTCAATCTCAATCATGAGCCTTTCCTCTCCAAAGGGAGACTTTGGGAGTAGGGGCAGTCAGGTAGAGGGGTCTCTTTGTCCTGGGGGCACAAGCATTTGGAGAAGATCACCTCCCTTAGATGCCTCTCAAAAGCTGCCTTGCTGGTGTACTTTTAGGACTCCAGGGCTTTGAGAAAGATCTTCCTTTAATAATGTTTTCCTCCCCTGAACATCCTCTGTTTAATCCTTTTTAGAGGTCTTTTCTGTTTATCTTTTTTTTTTCTTTTTTGGAGTACTAGGGGCTGAACCCAGGGCCTTACACATACTTTGCAAGTGCTCTGCCATTGACCAGCACCCCCACCCTGTTTTTTATTTTTTAAATTGAGACAGGGTCTCACTTAGTTACACTGGCTGCCTCTGGCCTTGAACCTGCAATCCTCCTGCCTCAGCCTCCCGAGTCTCTGAGATTACAGGCATGTACCACTGTGCCTGGCCTCCATTTTGTTTATCTTAAAAAAAAATCTTTTAATTTTAAGATAATTTTACACCTACAGTCCAAACATTACAAGCAACTATGGTATAACCTTGGTATGGGTTGAATTGTGTTCTCTGAGAAAGATACACCTGCAGCTGTACCATGGTAGTGTCTGATCCCATCAAATCTCAGAAGCTAAGCAGGGTCAGGCCTGGTTAGTACTTGGATGGGAGACTGCCTGGGGCTATGGGGTTGCGACCCTTTGTTTACCCTGTCTGGGGAGCACTTGCTGATTCCCAAGACTACACCAGCTGCTGTAGGCTTGGAAGATGGACCTGGCAACCCACTCACAAAAAATAATCAGCCTTTGAAAACCTTATGAATAGCAGAGAAGCACTGACAATAGTGTTTTGTCTGTTGTACCTAGGGTGTCTATGAGTCAGACACTGACTTGATGGCCCCTAACAACAGCAACAGCAAGAAAGATACTTTGAAATCCTAACCCTCCAGAACCTCAGAATGGGATCTTGTTTGGAAATAGGATCTCTGCAAATATAATTAGGTAAATTAAGATGAGCTCATACTAAAATAGGGTGAGCCCCTAAATTAATATGACTGGTGTGCTTAGGAAAAGGGGACATTTGAACATAGGCAGCCGTTCTGGCAGTACAGCATGTGAGGATGAAGGCAGAGATCTGGGTCATGTATTTCTAAGCCAAAAGACACGAAAGATTGCTAGAAAACCACCAGAAACAAGAAGAGAGATGTGGAATAGATTCTCCCTCACAGCCCTCAGAAGAAACCAACCTTGTTTTTGGACTTTTGCCTCCAGACCACGAGTACATTACTATTATAGTGCTATATTCAGTCTATGTTGTTGTTGTTGTTGTTGTTAGCTGCCATTAAGTCGAGTCCAATTCATAGCAACCCTGTTTATAACAGAATGAAACACTACCCAGCACAGGGCTTCTCTGATATTCATAGGATTTCAATGCCTGATTGTTTTGGGATTGTTTCGGGAGTGGGTTGCCTGGTCTTTCTCCCTTTATTATTTATTTATTTATTTATTTTTGTGGTGCTGGGGATTGAACCCAGGGCCTCAGAGAGTGCATGGGAGCACTCTGCCAATTGAGCTAAACCCCAGCCCATATTCAATCTACAGAACATGACACTTTGCTAATTTCCTTTCTATTGCCTTGATTGTAAAGCAAAGATTTCTTTGGATCCTTTTTGTATTTGAAAAACTTTTCTAATTAAAATTTAAAATTTTTATCAACATAAATGCACACTGTCCTGAGGGTAAAGAGGCAGTTTTAGGGGGAACTTTGGGAAATATTGACCTGTCTGGAGAGGATGGTGTCAGCTCTGAAGAGGGTGGCTGGCTGGGGAGGATCTGGCCTATAGGCTGTCTGGCTGAGGTCACTACAATAAAGCAGTGGCCTTTTCTGGGCAAGGCTGTCTATGGTTCTCTCCTGCTTCAAACAGAAATGTGTGTAAAAGGGGGTCCTGGGAGTCCTCGGCACAGGGTATCATGTTTAGGGCCCCTTTCCAGCCTGGCTGCTGCCTGGTCTTGGGTGCCAGTCACAGCCCTGCCCCTGAGCCAGGGTCTGGAGGGCCACAGGATTCTGCCCTGCCTTTCGCCTTCACAGTCTGAGGGACATTGACTTACTCCTAGGGGCCTGGGTGGTTCTCCCCACCCGGAACAAGAGTGTTGTGGTTGGGAGTTGGGCCTCAGACTGGATGAAGAAAAGGCAGATGCCTTTGATGAAAGAGGACAAGGCAATGGCAAGCCAGGTGGGGAAGTCACTGGGGCTTTGGGGGAAGGGGTTTTCAACTCCTGCAAATGTCCGTCAGCCTCCCCTCCATTATTGAAGCACCATTGTCCATTCTAGAAGTGGACAATGATTTCCTAGAGTCACTATGCATATGTAGCTTCTGCCATCTCCCAGCCAACCAGAGTACTGTCCCTAAACCTTTCTATTAGAGGAGCTCCAGAGGGTGCCAAGAGGCCAGTCCCCAGTGGTAGAATCAGGATCTACTGTCATAACTGCACAGGCACATGGCTCCCCAGAGCTTGGGGGACACTTGCAGGGGGCTCCAATCTCCCAGGAGCTGGGGAGGGCAGCTGGAAGCCAAAAGAGGGCTCACAGAGTTCCAGTTCTAACTGGGAGAGCTGCAGCCTGTGGAGCTGGACCATGCTCCCCTGGCTCTAGACAGCTCCCTGATCCCATAGCTGGGTGTACACAGGATCACATCTCCCTCCCTCACTTTCTCCAGCTTCCTCTCCCCGAGTTCACAAACTTGCTCAAGTCCTCTCTTCCCTATCTGACTCAAAAGGAGCGATGGGTGTTTGCTTCGCCCTAGCTGCCCCTCTGATACCTTCTTCCCTTCAAAAATCTCCATGGTGGGTCCTACCCGCTGCCACCACCTCCTTCAAGTCTTTTTCCTACCATCACATTAACGCTCTCAATCTCTTTGTTTTCTCAAACATTGCCTCTGCACAGACGGAAAACACGAACATTCTGTCAGGCCATGGTGGCTTAGCCCAGTGCTCTGTCCTCATTTCATAACATTTATTGCTTTCTCTCCCTGATGGTGAAGCAATCCGTGCTTCTGAGATTTTCTGATTTCCCAGTGAGGCAATCCTGCATTCTCCCTTGGTTCAACTCTGTTGAGGGAAAACTTACTTGTTTACACATTTCTCTGATATGCTTGAGAGAATTTGGGGCCGTTACTCTGAAAAAAGAAAAAATATCAATGGCTGCTTTCAGAAATTGTCCAAACATGTCCACATTTTATGAATTCCACGTTGGTCAGAGTCATGGTGGGATGGGGTTGCCAGAGAAGATACAGGTTGTTCACTTAAACTTGAATTCCAGGTCATACATAGTTTTTAGTGTAAGTAGGTCCAAAATATTTCATGGGACATGTAATGAGATCCTGCATGTGCTATTTGGGACATTCTTGTCCTAAACGTGTTATCTGTTGTTTATCAGGAATTGCAGTTTAAATGGGCATCCTGTTGCTTGGTCTGCTAGATCTGACTACCCAACAGTGACCTGGAAGACAGAGATGGGTGGGCTGTAGGGGGCTTCATGTGACATAAACAAGGGCAAATGTGACAGCAACCAAAGTCCACATGGAGCCAAAGATAGGCTGAGAGCAGAGAAAGGACAACAGAATGGAGAAGAAATCTGGCACAGGTCGTGAGACCACTGAACTTTGAAACCTCCAGGTGAAATGGCTAAGGCATTGCACAGCTCCGGGAGCTGTTCACCTGGGACTCTCTACTGTCTTCCAGCTTTAGCCATCGCAGGCCCTGTTGTGACTTCCCTCTGAGCCACATACTAACCAAACTATTATATAACAAATATTTTTCATTAATTCAATTCACTTAACACATTGAATAAAGGTAGTTTGAGAAGGAAGCTTGATTTCACTATTACTAATAGCAAACCAGGGAGCTGGGATTTAGCTGAGTTGGTAGAGCGCTTCTCTGAGCTCTCTGAGATTTGATCCCCAGTACTAAAAAAAACAGGAGAAGGATGTGGCAATCCACTCCTGAAGCAATCTCGAAACACTCAGCCATTGAAAACCCTTTGAGAGTCGCTATGAGTTGGACAGGACTCGAAGGTACCCAGCAATAACAATGGCAAACCAGGGCTGGGTTTTAGCTCAGTTGGTAGAGTGCTGCTCTATACTTCCTGTGGAGCTGGGTTCAATCCCTAGCACTGAAAAAATGGGAGAAGGACATGGCAATCCACTCCTGAAGCAATCCTGAAACAATCAGCCATTGAAAATTCTATGAGCATTGCTATGAGTTGGCCACGACTCAATGGCACCAAACAACAACAACAGAAACCGGTCTTACACCACACTCTGAAGGTGATGTAAGCTTACAAGCAATGAAGTGGCTATAACAACTCCAGCTTTTGACTTGGAGTATGAGACATGCTGTTGCTTCCTTGTTGTTGTTGTTAGGTGCTGTCGAGTTGGTGTCTGACTCATAGCGACCCTACGTACAACAGGAGAAACACTATTGTTGTGCTTCTCTGTTATTCATAGGGTTTTCAATGGCAGATTGGTTTTTTTGGGAGAGGGTTGCCAGGTCCATCTTCCAAGCCTACAGCACCTGGTGTTCCCAGGTGGTCTCCCATCCAAGTACTAACCAGGCCCGACCCTGCTTAGCTTCTGAGATCTGAAGGGATGGGATGCCACCGTGGTACGGCTGTAGGCGTTGCCTCCTTAAAAAAGTGAAATTAGCAAGTACCAGGTGCTAATGACAGATGAAACTTTCTTCTTGATATCATCAGAGGGACCAAGGTGTTGAAAAGGGGCCTGTGATTCGGCAGTAGATGCTGACTCCTCACATTCATGACTCACATCATTTTTCTAGGATATACGGTATTGGTTAGGTCTTAGCAATGGCCAATAGTGCTGCTTTTACATTATGTCCTTTATAAATGAATTCTGTTCTGTGTGGAGAAGAGGTTGGTGTACTCGTGGGTTGGAAGCTGCATTTCTGCAGTGTGTGCCCAGGGCAGTCTGATCCTCAGTCCTGTTGCTCAACCTCAGGGATAATGTCCTGGGTAGCATGAGCACATCAGACAGGAGCCTAACCTTGGGGCTTTATGGTCCCCTTATGCCCTCACCATGAGGAGGCCACAGGGGTAAACCATCTAGTCCCTCTGGCTTTGAACCACTGGTCCTTCACACTGATCCTGTGAACCTTCCAATCCTCCTGCTTGATGGGAAACACGGCACAGAGGAGAATGTGCTGGATGAACTGATATTCTTGTCAGTGTGACTGTGAGTGGGTAACTTGTGTCCCCAGCAGGCCAGGCAGAACTTGGAATACAATTTTTTCCATGGAAACAATGTACGAAAGGGTGGTTAGCTTTTATGGCATGATTGGTTCAGGATAGTAAACTTTCATTGAACACCTAATATGTTCCAGGTCTGTGCTGGGACGAGGAAATGCAGAAAGTACTGTTTCAGGCTAAATGGAGTTCAGCCTCATGGGAGAGATGGGCGGAGACAGATGACCCAGCCATGGACACTCGCTACAAAGGATGCCAGGCCTAAAGGAGGCAGAGAACTGCAGGGTCCAGCCAAGGGGCCCAGCCAAGCCCTTTGGGGGAGCTGCCTATGAAGCTGAGTCTTGGAGGGTGAGGAAGATTTGCTGGGTGAAGGGGAAGGAGGGACCGTATGACCTAAGGAGTGGGTACTGACAAAGGGCTGAGGGTTGACCAGCACAGTGTATGGTGAAGTCCTACAGCTGGTGCTTTTTCTGAAGCACCATATACCAGAAAGGGAGTGGAGACATAGGGACAGGGCCAAGTAGAGGTAGTTATAGAGCATGATGAGAAGTACAGTATGTCATCCTTAGGCTGGACTCTACTAAAGGATTTTGGTTAAATTTACATTTAAGGAGTCTGTTCTGGCTCTTTTGTGGGTGATGGACAGGAGGCTGCTGTCTCAGTCTGTTTTCTGTTGCTATATCCAAATACCCAAGTTTGGGAAATTTATAAAGAAAAAACTCACAGTTCTGGAGGTCTGAGAGCACAGCAGTGATACCTGCCCGGCTTACAGGGGAAGGCCTCATGGTGGAAGGACAGGGAGTACATGTAGAAGAAATAGAGGGGACAAAGGAGCTAACTGCCTTTATAATAATCCACTCTTGCTATAACCAACCCAACTCGTGGGAACTACATTAATCCCTTCATAAGGGTGGAGCCCCCATGACCTAATTACCTCCCAAAGCTCTTGCCACCTCACAACACATTACATTGGGAATTAAATTTCAACATGAATTTTGGTGGGGACCAACCACATCCAAACCGTAGCACCAACTGAGATGGAGTGAGGGTGGGGAGGAAGACCCACTAGAGGGTTGGTGGATCATTCCAGTCAGGGGATAAGAAGGCATGGACCAGAGGGATCACTAAGCTTCCTCGAATTCAAACCCCATGCCCACAGGGCTCTTAATCCATTTTGTTTAGACATATCTCAAATGGCTAGAATGTTGTGGTTGTTAGGTGCTGTAAGTCAGTTATGACTCATAGCGACCCTATGCACAACAGAACAAAATGCTCCCTGACACTGTGCTATGCAAAGAATCTTTCTTTAAATTTAAGCCTATTGTTGCAGACAATGTGTCAATCCATCTAGTGGAGGGTTTTCCTCTTTTTCATTGACCTACCACTCTCCCAAACATGTTGTCCTTCTCCAGGGATTGGTCCCTCCTGACAACATGTCCAAAGTATGTAAGGTGCAGTCTAGCCATCCTTGCTTCTAAGGAGCAGTCTGGTTGCACTTCTAGGACAGATCTGTTGGTTCTTTTGGCAGTCCATGGTATATTGAATTGTTGTTGTTAGGTGCAATTGAGTCAATGTCTGACTCATAGTGACCCTCATAGGTTTTTCAATGGCTGATTGTTTTGGGATTGCTTCAGGAGTGGATTGCTATGTCCTTCTTCTGTTTTTTTTTTTTAATTTAACTTAATTTAATTTATTTTATTTTATTTTTTTGTGGTGCTAGGGATTGAACCCCAGTCCACAGAGAGTGGGGAGCAGCACTCTACCATTTGACCTAAACCCCAGCCTGGCATATTGACTAGACCCTAATAAATAGTAATGGTTGGATAAATCTTTTGTTGTCTAAGAGGAGAGACTGAGGGTAGACTGCAGGGCTGAGTTTTGTGGAGATGAAATGCATAGTTGATTTTCTAGTGTAGATGTCTAACTGTCCCCTCCAGTAGATATCCAGAGCCAGGAACGTTTTATTTTATTTTTCTTGCCACACACAATGAAATTCTGTCTCTTGATGATCTTTTGGACTGTGCCTGCTGGTTGTTTGGGCTTGTCTGTGGTGTAACACAGCAGCTCTCAGGTCTGTTATGCTGGCCTTGTGTGGGCCAGCCCAAATTCCTTGTGCTTGGATCTTAGTAAAGACAGAATGGTGGTTTGTTCATCTGTAACCGCATTCTGACTTCCAGATTCAGCCACCTCAATGCTAATACTGTGATGTCTTTTCTCTTTTCTTTTCTGCTTTTTCTTTTCTCTTTTCTTTTCTCTTTTTCCTTTCTTTCTTTCTTTTTCTTTTTCTTTCTTTCTTTTCTCTTCTTTCTCTTCTTTTTCTTTTTTTGTGGTACTTAAGGGATGAACCCAGGGCTTTGCACATACTTTGCAAGTGCTCTACCACTGAGCTGTACTCTAGCCCATTTTTCACTTTTTATCTTGAGGCAGGGTTTATCTAAGCTACACAGGCTGCCTCTGGCCTCCAACTTGTGATTCTCCTGTGTCTGCCTTCTGAGTTGCTGAGATTATAGGCATGTGCCACCTTGCCCAGCAGTAATTTCCCTCTTATCCACATTACGGACCGTGCTAGTACATAACAAATGTTTTTCCTTAAATCAGTTCCCCTAGAACCTTGAATAAAGGTAGCTTGAAAAGGACACTTGATTTCACTACTGCTGGTGGAAATATAGTCCCACCTCACCCTCTGACAGAGATGTAAGCATAAGAACAGGGAAAGGGATGTTCCTCTTCGGAACATGTTACCTTCTAGCTGCTTCCGAGGGATGATCCTGTGAGGCTGGTCAGTACAGAAGTGCCAAGGGTCATTTCAGACACTCTGAGCTGGAGATTGGCTTGTAATCTGTGAGCTGAGGACACCCAGGCAAAGGTCTCCCATCTCCAGAATGGCACTGGATGTCACCCAGCGGAGGAGCGTGAGCAACTATTCTATCAAAATCCGTGATTAATAGACATAATCTCCACCAGAGCATTAATTTTGGGCATAATCAAAGCCTGCTGAATTACTTCAGTGTCAGACCTTGACAGAGGAGTCAGCCTGGGATTAGCATTTTGATTTAAAGTTCAATGGGCGCTATTTATCTTTATTTCTGTCACCTACGAGTGATTGACTGTCTGTCCTGGAAAATAAAAACAAATGCTACTTCCGCAGTCAAGTGAACAGGGGGTAATTTAGAGGCAGGCTCTCACGGTTGGCTGGCCCCGTGGCATAATGGTTGGCAGCCTTTCGTTCTTGGCTTCCATAAGGTGTCTGGGATTCTGGTTCCTAATTCTGTCAGAGGCCAGGTGACTGCGGGAAAAGCTGTGTTAACATCAGAGCAGGCCCATCATTCCTGATGGCACGGCCTTAGCAGAGCAGTTACCTGAGGTGAGAGAGGCTGGCAGGCCGGGTGGGAGGTGGTGAAGACTCTAAAGAGACAAAGTCCATCCCAGCGGAACTGGGGTCAGAGGACCAGAGACCCCTGTTCGCTGAGCTGGACAGGTTTAACGGTGGTGAATTCTGGATTCTGGCCCACGTGATTGCTACCTTTGGAGATGCAGAGGGGCTGATAACCACATTATGCATGTGTGAATGTGACATTTATTGATGCTGTGTGGCAGTGTCGTGTGGCACCGGGCTAGTGCCTTCACTTGTATTGTCTTGAATCGTAACCATGACCCCGCTCCTCAGCTTACAGATAAGGACTTGGAAGCCCAGAGAGGCTAGGTGACTTCCCCAAATCCAGTAGAAATGGCACAAGGCAGCCAGGTGCCATGATGCACGCCTGTAATCCCAGTGACTCTGGAGGCGTAGGCAGGAGCATCACAGGCAGCCTGCGTAACTTAGCGAGGCCCTGTTTCTAGATAAAAAATAAAAAAATAGGCTGGGGGGTGCAGCCCAGTGGTAGAGCACTTGCAAAGTACTTGCAAAGCCCTGGGCTCAACCCCCAAGTACTGCAAAAACCAAAATGAAACAAAAAGGAAATGACACAGGCCAAGCTTCTAGCCTGCAGCTGTCTGGTCCCCCGGCCTGGGTTCTTGCTCCAGCACCTGATTCATTAAGCCAGGTGGGACAGGCTCTGGGGTCAGGGTGAAGGGACAGGCTCCGGAGCCTCGAAGGTGCCTCCATGAAGAGAAGGCCTGACTGAAGAAGGAGGGAGCCTGCGGAGCGGGAGTGTGGTGGCTAGGTTTCTCGGGCTCCTCAGAGCTCCGTCTTCCTTGGCCTCATATCATCGTGCCTCCGTCAGAACCCCAAGGCGCCTGTCTCCCTCCCCTGTGGGCCCTTTTGGTCAGAGGCTGGAGTCTCTAAGCGTGGGAGCTGTCTTGGTCCAGACACAGAAATGACCTGTGCTCCGTGAGCTCAGGAAGCTGCTTCACATGGGAGGTTCTTGAAAGGCAACCAGCAGTAGCCATGTGGCCATGTGAGGGCAATGTCAACACCAAGGCTGTCTGGAGTTGGGGAAGGCTGGGCCTTCCACATGGAGAGCTGTCCCCTGGGCACCTGGCTGGGCACAGCCATCAGGTCCCCTGTGGCTAGGGGACATGTTGAGCACTCCTGTAGGGCATGATCAGGCTCCATTTACTCTCAGGTAGATTTGACATGAGAGAAGGACATGGCAATCCACTCCTGAGGCAATCTGGAAATGGTCAGCCATTGAAAACCCTATGAGAGTCACTATGAGTGGACACAACTCAACAGCATCTACCAACCAACAAGATTTGACAGCAATAGTTAACACAATGCATGGTTTAAACACCTTTCTCAGTTAAAAAGTTAACTTTAATAATAGATTTAATCACCTTGTTTTTCATAAATCAGATGTGGTTTTTATTTTAAAAGGTACATTTAAAGAATTACTTCATTTGTCTTGTTTTAATTTTGCACCTAAAAATATAACAATCCTTTAGGAATTTCATTTATTAACACAAATTGGAGTAGCTATTTGCAAATTAAGAAGTAAACCCAGTCCAATCTAACAGATACATAATATATAATTTGGTGAAGTTTTAAAAACTGTACTTTATTAGGGAAATAACGTATAACAGAAATAGACATTTAAACCCTTTTGTCTCGTTAAAACTGCATATTTATGTATTATGAGTGTTTACACTCAACAGAATCACATTTTAACAAGAACTTGTACATGTACTATTAGTATTTTAGTTATAACATGAAATGTGGGCTTTAAAGAAAAGCAGCAAATATAAATCAGCTTAATGTTAATCAAGATAAGAAACTTAAGGTCTTTCATTATGTAACTGTTTGATATTTACTTTTTCCTTCTTGTTAATTCATTGACCAGAAAAGAAATAGGAGCTCTTGGTTTTCCAGTTTCCAAGTGATTAATCTGGAATACATTTGTCTACAGAAAGAAGACTTTGTTTCTCCATCTATTGCAGGCTGCTGTTATTAAGAGCTTGGTTTACCGTTTTAATAATTTAGGAATGGGAGAAGGACATGGCAGCCCACTCCAAGAACAATTCTGAAATAATCTGCCGTTGAAAACTCTATGAATGGCAGAGACGCACTGACATAGTGCCGGGCATGGCACAGTGTCAGAGAATGTTTCTTTTTGTTGTACCTAGGGTCTCTATGAGTCAGACCCAATTCAGCAGCACCTAGCAACAAGAAGAAGTTTAGATAAATGGCTTTAATTGACTTGGATGAAAATTTTAAATTATGCATCAGTAAATATCTGTCTCTGATGTGTTTGCCCTTAGCTTTGACATGCAGAATTGATATTGAGAAAAAGATGATAGCTAGTGGCCAAGATGTCCCTTACAGTTAAAGACTGCCCCTGTGGAGGACAAGCCACCAGTGTAAATAATCCATTCTCTTAAATTCCCCATAACTAAACTGCATTTAGCTCAGTTGGTAGAGTGCTGCTCTGCAGTCTCTAAGGTCCCGAGTTCGATTCCCAGCACCACAAAAATGGGAAGACATGGCAACTCACTCCCAAGGCAATCCCAAAACAATCTGCCATTGAAAACCCTATGAGGGTCGCTATGAGTTGGACACAACTTGATGGCACCTAACAACAACAACAAACTGGATTTAGCTCAGTTGGTAGAGCGCTGCTTTGCAGTCTCTGAGGTCCCGAGTTTGATTCTGAGCACTGCAAAATGGGAGAAGGACGTGGCAACCCACTCCCAAGTCAATCCCGAAACAGTCAGACATTGAAAACTCTATGAGGGTCACTATGAGTCGGACTTGACTCGACGACACCTAACAACAAACTAAAAGTTGTTTTCTCTATCTTGTGATTTTTTTCTTCAGAGTTTAGTGTAGCTTTTTGGTTAAAATATAAAATTGATATTTTAAATATTGGGGTTAATTTAAAAAGTAGGGTTTTTATTTTTTCTTTCTTTCTTTCTTTTCTTTCTTTTTTTTTTTTTTTTTTTTTGAGACAGGATCTTGCTATGTATCCCAGGCTGACCTTGAAATCACTAGTTGGTTCCATTGACCTTGAACTAGTGATCTTCCTGCCTCAGCCTCCTGAGTGCTGGGATTATAGGCATCCAATACTACACCCAGCAAAAAACTAGATGTTTTAACATGTAACTGACCTCTAAAGAATCCCTAGCCATCATTGCCCTAGAATCACATGAAAGCAAATGCTGATATATCAACACAACAATGACCGCCTAATGGTGCCCCCAGGGCCTAGGGTGTTTGCAGAATGTCCCTTTCTGTCTTGGGAGATGGCAGAGGAAGAATGACCACTCCTTGCTGGAGCCAGGAAGGGTGGGGCTGGTGAGTCAGGATGCCTGCAGCACTGGGCCTTATAGGAAGGAAAGAGGTGCTCTGAGCTTGGGACTTCTGCAGGCTTTGCTGACTTGCTCATATCAATAAGAGCACAGCTTGCTAAAGGAGCAAAGTCCCCTAGAATGCTCACTCTGGCCCTCAAAGATCAAGAATTAGCCAGGATGAGGGTCTAGACTTTCGCAGTTATCTGGCAGAATTTTCAGTAGTGTTCATGCAAAGAAAATTTAAAAATAAGATGAGGACCATGAACAGCCTCATTCATACCCTTTTTCTTCTGAAGATGTACCATAGACAA
Source organism: Pedetes capensis (assembly GCA_007922755.1). NCBI lineage: Eukaryota > Metazoa > Chordata > Mammalia > Rodentia > Pedetidae > Pedetes > Pedetes capensis. Next base: position 169,568 of record VMDO01001243.1, read on the forward strand.
GATAAATGGCCGTAGCCCCAGTCCCTGACCCCAGAGGAAGTACTGGTCATTACGAAGTCATAGAAAAAGAAGAAATGAGCTGGGCATTGTGGTGCATACCTGTAATCCCAGCAAATTTGGAGGCTGAGGTAGGAGGATTGTGAGTTTGAGGCCACAGGCAGCCTAAATAACTTAGGGAGACCCTGTCTCAAAGTTAAAAATAGAAAAAGGGTTGAATAGAAATAGTATAGAAATAGAATCGAATAGGAATAGAAATAGAAAAGGGATCACAGCTCAGTAGTGGAGTGCTTGCCTAGTTTGCCGGAGGCCCTGGGTTCAACCCTCCAAGACTGAAAAAAAGAAAAATAAAGAAGAGGTGCCTGCATGGACTCCGAGGACAAGGGCTGAGGGCAGGAGTATGGAGGGTGGAGAATGGGGTGTTGCCTGGGTGGATGTAGCTTCAAGATTACTTGGGAGGGTCGTTGGAGGAACATGGGTCTTGGACAGCGCTTTCACCCTGCTCCTGTCCCCCAACACCCTCCTGCCTCGTCATCAGGTTTCCCTTTAGCGTGGGAGTGCAGCCGACCTCCCGAGATGCTTCTCCGGGCTCTGCAGGTGTGGGGAGTTGTCATCACAGAAGGCAGAAGCCACGATCAGGGAGGTACAACAGACAACGGCAAAAGCGTAATGTGGGCCGAGGTCACGGAACATAAGAGATAACTTAATCCCTCATCTCCTTTTAAAGATGAGGCCATTGAGGCCCTGGCAGGGTTGCTGATGGGGTTAGAGCCTCATGGCATGTTAGAAGCAGATTCAGGAGCAAATCCAGGCTCCCTAATTTCCTGTCCTCGCTTCTCGCCCCCTCATAGCTTCCTAGGCTTATTTTGGCTCTTGGAAACATCTCCCCAGTGTCTTCTCCACAGATTCTTCTAAATCTGTGGAGTTTAATCTAAAAATTTACCAGGCACTAGATTCTTCTCAGTATCTACCATCTATTAGGCACAAATTTCAAGTCACCTCCCCTCATGCTATGCTCAGAAGCCATGGCGTGTAATTGCTTAGCATCTTCTTTAAACTCTTTCACTTAGCAGGATCCTATAATCAATCACGTGTAGGCTTTCTTGCTCTTTGAATATTAATATCTGGAAGTTTCATGGTTGTAGCTGGATCTAAGACCATTTTGCTGATGAGCCTAACGCGGACAGTGCCACCTGTAGGCAGTGTACCCTAATTATAAGAGAATGCACAAAGCTGTTAGCTTCCTACCTGCACCTTTGAAGCTAGAAAATTCTACTACTAGGCACATTCTAATAAAACAGGAACAAAATAATTAGAAGCAGTTTGTGACATGTCCAAGTAAACGATTTCTACCATATATTCATTCATTAACAATCCATCAATTAATAATCAGGTGGAAGGGAGCTCATATTAATGTAGTGCCTACTATACGTCAGGCTTTGTATTAAGTGCTTTGCCTGTGTTATCTTGTTTGATTCTCAATATACAGCCCCAGGGTATTATTCTGATTTTGCAGATGCAGTGACGTTAAGAGGCAAATACACACAGTCAGGATGTGAAAATGATTGTTCAGGTAAAAGACCTGACCCTCCTGCCTGCTGCTTCCTGTTCCTGGTCATGGTGTCAGTGCTCAGCAGACACATGGCCTTTCCATGCTTCTCATTAACTGCTGCCTATCTCCCGGAAGTTGACCCCCAGAGTGGTTAATCTGAGCATCATTTGTTCCGGCAGTGTTAACGGTTCTGCTGTGGGGTGGGAGTGGGAAGAGATGGGCATTGGCAGGCGCTCAGCTGTCTTGGGTTAGAAGGCAGGGGGCAGGCAACCTGAAAACACCTGCCCAAGCACCCAAGAGGCCCTGTGGTGTTCCGATGCAGGCCCAAGGCCCAGAGCACCCAGCCCTGGGCCTCTTGGTCTTGTCTTGCACAGTGTCTGGCATGGTCATGATCTCCTACTAGACCAGGCTTGAGCAGAGCAAGCTGGTGGCCTGTGACTGGGGCTGGCACAGGACAGGACTGGTGAGTAACCGGCTGGGGAAGGTTGTGGATCTCGGGGCGTCTGGTGTTTTCTAGGTCTTACGACCAGGTACTCCCCAAAAAGGGACCCCAGCTCCACAGGTCATCTCTGACCTGTGTGTGGGGGCCATGGTAAGTGCTTATAGGGGATTGTGTTGTATGCCCCACGGGTGGCTTTGTAATAAAGACACGAAAGGTTGTGTATGCCTTGCCAGAGATTAGCTCTGGATGGGCCAGGATGGAGGCCCCCTTGGGGACTTGAGGGATCCCCCTGTTGGAGCCCAGGGTTAGGAACAAGGAGCTGGCATTTTGTTAGGGGATGACATGATTTCTCCACCTTTTAGTAAGAAATCTCTTTCTCCCACACTCTTCTTTCTGGCACCTCCCTTAGTGCACACATCACATTCTTCCTTGAATCAGTTAATTTTGTGCCTCTCTTTCCCCAGGCAGGATGAACCACTGGGGCACAGGTGCCAGCCTGACTCAGTTGTCTCCACATGGCTCCTGGCACAGGGCTTTGCCGATAGTAGACAGTGTTCATGTTGAAGACTGATCTAATGCAGTCACAGACACATCAAGCTATATGGGCATTCCTCATCTTCTGGATTTTCACCGGGTAAAAATACCTAATTTAAAAATGTTCACAAACATGCGATTCTTTTTCTTTTTACTTCTTTGCACTGGCCAAATAAAACCGTGTGGGCTCTCAGATGCATTAGAAACTCAAAATGAAAGCAGCAAAGATAGACTATGTATTGTCTAATCTTTAAAAATAGTTTCTCAGAACCCATTCCTAATTAAACAGGGCTCTGCAGTTGAACTTCTATCTTTCCAAGGAGTAAGTGTGTAAGAGCCTCCACTCCACAGGAAGGACATTTTATGAAGTTGTTCGAGTCAGAACCATAACAGTACCAATAAAATGTATTTTATGAAGTTGGTGAGGACGTTGCAATCTGGGTACCATTTTACAGTGCAGACAAATGGTACACGCCGTAAATGTGCAATCCCTGACTGCCCCTCGGTCTCTCCTTCAGTGACAGATGTGACAATCCTCCCTTTTAAGAGTCTCCTGTGAAGCTTGTAGCATAAGGTGAGATTTAGAGGCCCTGGCTAAGAATAACCCCATGCTCACTTCCAGATGGACTCATTATTGTCGTGACGATCAGCCACCTATCCCATGTCAGTGCAGCTGTTTGTTGTTGTTGTTTGTTCGTTGTGGTTTTTTGAGATTAAGTCTTGCTCTGCAGCCCAGGTGATCCTCCTGCCTCAGCCTCTTGTGTGCTGGGATTAGAGGTGTGCACTGCCACCCACAGTTCACTGCAGGTGTTCTTAAGCAGGATGGGTTTTGCTCTGTAATGAGTTGCCCCATCTTGGGGCTTCTTCCAGGACATGGACCCCTTCACTGGTCTCCCAGCCTCTCAGGGACACCTTCTCTGGCCACACCTCCCTGCATCCTGCCAGGAGAGGCCAGGAACTCACTGTACTGCTATGTGATTGGCAGCTCCTACTTTTCCTCCATCAGGGGTTTTTCATGATTTCTAGGAACAGCTCTATGGGAGAAGGACATGACAATCCACTCCCGAAACAGCCATTGAAAACCCTATGAGGGTCACTATGAGTCAGACCCACCCGACGGCATCCAGTAACACCACCACCAACAACAATAGGAACAGCTCTGATGTGGGTGGCAGGCAGTGGCAGAGACATCCCCAAAAGCCCTGTTAGATGCTGTGGTGCCCCAGGTGGACTCAGCCCCAGCTAGGAAGCCTTGGAGGAGCAGGCTTCCTATACCAGGATCCTGTTCCACCTGTGGCTCAGGCTCCTCCGGCTCAGGCTGCTTGTCCCTGGTGGTGTGTGTAATTTCTTTCTATCCTAAATGATATTATTCAGTATTTTATTTTATTTTTGTATTTTAGATAGATTTGTGAGCAACAAGTCCTTTGGTCTTTGGTTCTCTAGGAATGTCCTTATTTTGCTCTCATTTTTATAGGATTTTTTTTTCCTAGATGTAAAACTCTTGGTTGATCCATTTTTTTTTCTTTTAGCCCTTTGAATATCATTCTGTTGTTTGAGTCTCCCTTGTTTCAAAAGAGAAATCAAGCATTAACCACACTGATATTTCTCTGTATGTGATGATTGTTTTTCTCTTGTTCCATTCAAAATATTCTCTTTAATGATCAAAATATTCTCTTTAATGTTCTTTAGTTCTACCATTTCCCAATAGCATCAAGTTTCTGACTAAGCCTTTAACACATGGACCTTTGGGGGTCATTCCAGACCCAAACTCTAGCAGTCTTACTTCCTGCTAGGGGTGGCTCTTCTTGCATTTGTCTCACATGGGGGTCCATTGAATTTCTTGGATATTTGTACATTGATGTTTCTCATTAAATTTGAAAAATTTAAAAACTTATATTTTTCAAAAAATTTATGTCCTTTTTCCTCTTCTACTGTATTTTTTATCATATTGATGTTGATGTGCTTGATGTTAACCAATGGATTTCAAAGGTTCTTTTGCTTTTTGCTTTAATCTCCTCTTTATATTCTTCAGATATAAACATGTCCATTGATATATCTTCAAGTTAACCAATTATTTTTCACTTCCCATTATAAATCTTCTGTTGAGATTCTCTAGTGAGATTTTCATCTCAGTTATTGTAATCTTCAACTCTAGAATTTCCATTTGTGATTTTTTAAAAATAATTTCTTCTGGAAGAAGATCTCTATTTGTTCATTGTCATATTTTCTTTGATTATTTAAACATTTTTAAATATATTTATAATAGCTACTTTGAAATCTGTATTGACTAACATCTGGAGGCTCAGAGACAGTTTCTAATGACTATTGTCTTTCTTGAACATGGGCCACATTTTCCTGGATTTTTTTGTAGATGTGTCATATTTGTTGAAAATGGGACATCTTAGATAAAATATTGTAGCAACTCTGAGTTCTATTTTTTTTTCACCCAAAGTATTTTTGTTATTTAGTAATTTGCCTAGGATAAATGTGAGATGTGTCTACCATGTGGTATGTGGCTACTGATGTGTTGGTTCAGTTTTTTAGTATTAATTTTTGTTTTTATAAGTCTTTGTGGTGATCAGCCTTCTGTTACTATAATAAATACCTGAGATAAATCAACTTATCAAGAGAAAAAAGGTTTTTGGCTCACAATTTGGGAAGCTTCACTCTATGATTGGTTGGCCCCATTGCTTTTAAGCCTGTGGTGGAGGATAGCACGTCATGGTAGGAATCCCAAACTGTTCACCTCATGGCTAGGGGTGCTGGGGTTTAGCTCAGAGTACTTCTCTGCACTCTCTGAGGACATGGATTCCATCCTCAGAACCTCGAAAATGGGAGAAGGATGTAGCAGTCCACTCTTAAAGCAATCCTGAAATAGTCAGCTGTTGAAAACCCTATGAGGGTTGCTATGAGTCAGACATGACTTGATGGCACCCAACAACAACAACAACATGACTGGGGAGCAAAAGAGAATAGGAAGGGGCTGGTATCTCACTATTCCCTTCAAGGGCACACCTCTAATGACTAGAAGATCTTCCATTAGGCCTCACCTCTTAAAAGTTCTACCATCTAGGCCGGGCACAGTGGCGCAGGCCTGTAATCCCAGTGGCTTGGGAGGCGGAGGCAGGAGGATCGCAAGTTCGAGACCAGAGGCAGTTTGCATAATTTAGTGAGAACCTATCTCAAAAAGTGTAAAAAATGGGCTGGAGGTGCAGCTCAGTGGTCCAGCACTTGCAGCGCATGCAAGTGCAAGGCCCTGGGTTCAACCCCCAGTACTGCCAAAAAAAAAAAAAAAAAAAAAAAAAGTTCTACCATCTCCCAATAGCATGAAGTTTCTGACTAAGCCTTTAACACATGGACCTTTGGGGGACATTCCAGATCCAAACTCTAGCAGTCTTACTTCCCAGGTGCAGCCCTTTTGTTTGTGTAGACTGATAGCCAGTAATTAGGCAGAGATTATGATCAAACTCTTCTAACCAGTTAGTCCTCTGCTCTCTGCTGATGGATCTGTGTGTGGGGGAGAAGCACACTGAAAATTCCAGGCCACTTTGAAGTCTGCTTTGATTTTAACTTGTAAGTGGGAACTGTGGCTTCTCTTACAAGCAAGCACAGCCTTCGGGTTGGCTAGGATGGTGTGGGTACCTTGAATACTCTCTGGCCTTGAGTATGTACCTAGCCTCATTCAGGAACATGCTTGCTCCCACCATGCACACTCTCACCTGTTGATTATCACTTCTCCTGACAATGTGGCAGACATGGGCATCACCAACTATTCCAAATCAAGTGAGTCTCCTTTGACTTCAAAGATCTGATGGTCCCCATCTTGTTTGCTTCCTGGCAGAACCTCCATGTCAACAGTGCTTGGGAGTGGGAGGGAGGAAAGGAGGGTACAGGACTAGGTAAGAAGGCCACAGATTCCCACTGTTCTTATTCAAACTTCAATCTTTGAAATATACACATTTCTCAGAGTATCAAATGTCTTTGGCCAATTTTCAGAGTGCTGAGATGGTTTCTTGTGTCACTTTTGTACAGTATTGTGAGTTTTTAGGAGGGGATTGGGAAGGATTGTGGGGATCAAACCCAGGGCCACACACATGCAAGGCAAGCACTATGGTCACGTTTTAAAAAGAGATTTGCTTGCCTCCTCCCTCAGCTCTAGCCACAAATCTCCACCAGGTTGCCTGTGTTTGGATGCAATAAGCTTTTTCCTGACTATGAACTTACCAGAGAACTTGGATTCTTTTCCTAATTGCCTAAGCGTGCCATCTCTCAGATTTTTCTCTGAATCTTTAATGTGTGACATCATTCCTGGTGCCCAGAAGGTATCCAAGAAATGTTTGCTGAACTCATGATCTGAAAGATGGCTGATGGATTGTGTGCTCCACTTGAATACAGGATGTGGCACTTTGGGGGCCAAGTACAGTGATTTAACTTATTGATCTTTAGTTTCTCACTGATAAAATATAAAAAATAATCTTATTTTTGAAATGGTTGTATGAGTTGAATAAGGTGTAGAAGTCATCTAGAGTAATACTTGGTGTGAAATAGAGCATTGTAACTATTCACATAAAATGTGGGGTTGATGAAGATAATATGCCTTGGGTAATCTGGCTTATCCATCCACCCATCCATGTATTCACCACCCATCCATCTCGCTACAGATGCAGAGATAAATAAGGCAGGATGTGTGCTCTGGAGAAACACATTTAATGGAGAAGACAGACCTATAAACAACAGTTTACAATGCTGTGGGTGAGGGCTGTGACAGGGGTGGGTGATGAAATGCAGGTACAGAGGCTGGAGGGTGGCATTTGGGGCGGAGATCTGGCATCTGTGACCACCTTCTGTAGCTTTGGGACTCTTGGTTTAGGGGTCAGGGAAGACAGGACCACAGAGCTGCTTCCTGCATCTTGCAGACTGGAATCCTAATCTGGAGAGAGAGCTCAGTGGACCTCAGGTGATGGCAGTCATGCATGCCATGACAGACCCTCCTGAAGAGGCACAGTATCATTTTTCCTGTCAAGACTTATCACTTTGCATTCACTGTTTGGCCTGAAAGCATTCGCATGTCACAGTTTTTTAGTGGTGTCTGGGAGCACCTAGCAAGGTCTCATTTTTTTTTTTAATAGAGGAAGCACTCTGACCTCTGGATACCTGGGTCTATCAATCTTACCCACCCCCACCTGTGTGCGTGCACGCGCGCGCACACACACACCCACAGAAGATATGGAAGAATTTCTGCCCACGTTGGGGAGAAGAAGCTCTGTGGCCATTTCTGTTCACACCTGCAGATGGATCTGATGCGGGCCACACCCATGGGGAAATGGGGTGCCGGCTGATGCTTTAGAGTTGGCGTCGTTCTCCTATCAGGATGGTGTGGCATCCTGTAGCCATTGCCTCTTCTCATCCAGGTGACAGAGGGGCAAAGGGCAGCATGCAGGTCCTCCTAGGTCTGTTCCCCAGGCATTAGGGCTCCTGCTGTGTTAAGCCAGCAGCAATTTTTCTTTGCAAATACAGATGCTGTTTAGAAGTCCAGTGCTCAGGTTTGTGGCTGAACAGAAGCTCATTAGGAAGTGGTTCATTGCTCACAGATTGGGATCTGCCAGGGCAGGGCTCTGAGGCCCCATTTGGGGAATGTTAGTGTGCCCTGGTGGAACCTCAGGTCTCCCACAACACTGCCTTGATCTACCTCCCCAGCCCTGTACTGTGCCTGCCATGCACATCAGTGTGTGCGTTGCCCGGGTCCTCCCTGGCCAGCCTGCGAACTTTATAACCCACATTCACTTTTCATCATCGTTTCCAAAGCGCATCGTGTGTGATGCATGTTCAACGGTAAGATGGCTGCTTCCCTCTGATCCATGGAGTTGCTTCAAAACCGAGCTCCTAGCTGATGCCCGGCACATCCTCTTTAGGAAAGTCTTTGCAGAGAGAGTGGAAAGGAAGGGGAGCCGGCTCACCTTTGCGGGAGATGCTTTGGGAAAGAAAGATGAAGGGGCAGGAGAGAGCAGGGCTGCAGATCCTGGTGGATGCTCCACCCCCAACCCCTGCTTTGTTTTCCAGGTTGCAACTGAAACCTCTGGGTATTTACCCAGCAAAGTCACCTGGATGAGAAATGGCCTGGAGGGTCATGTGATGGGAGTCAAGGCAAAAACAAAAGACTCCATTTATTATCCTGGCAGGAAATTTGTTCTTCGGACTCTGTGGCTGGAGACATAATGATTTCATTTCCTCTGGTGGCGGGAGATGAATAGCCCTTACCCCCGGGCCTGTGTGCATTGCTGTTTCCTCCTTTTCCCAAAGTGTCGTCACCTCCAGTACATGCACCTTCCAGAGGGGTCAGAGGCTCGTGCTGACTCACAGAAGGCTGCCTTCCCTGTGGAAGGCCCCAGGATACGGAGAGGGGCTCCAGGTTAAAACACACGTCATGGGGAAAAACTGTCCCACACAGAGAGGCTGTCCAGGGGGTCTTGGGGGCTTCCCACAGCAACAGGCAGAGGCCTGGTTCTGCCTCCAGCTTCTGAGGTAACCCTGTGGCCTGAGACTGTGCTAGAGCAGGAACCCAGGTGCACAGCATTGCCCCCAGTCTGTTGGTGCTGTGGCTTTGCACAAGTTTCCTAACCTCGCGGAGCCTTAGTTTCCTCATCTGTAAAGTGTGTAGGCTCTGCCTTGTTCGCCAGGCTCTGGAGAGGACTAAGGGAGGCACATGTTTTAACAAAGTCCTCTGAGGAGGGACAGCCACACATAGCCACTCTTGGCTCCTAGTGGCTGCAAAGAGGACAACTCCTGGTGGCCAGGCAGCCTTGTTTAAAGGACATGCCAAGGGGTGTGGGAGTGTGTTGGCCTGCCCTGAGGTGAGGAGGTCAAGCAAACCAGAAAACAGAAAGCCCAAGGCCTTGGCCACCATGCTTTCCCAGGAGTGTCCCGGGGTGACCTGAGAGGGCCGTTTCCACCTAGCTGCGCTGTTCCATATTTCATGGGTGGACATCCCATATGGGGAGTCAATTTCTGTGTCTGAATGAAGATTAGTGTTGTGATTTAAAAAAAAAAAAAAGGAAAAAGAAGAAGAATCAGACTTAAATAATTTTCTAACTGTGGTATGCCCCAGTGGCCTGCCTGGATTGAGCTGCTACAGTGAATGACCCTGTGGTTTCTTCCACTTGAGTCTGGCATATACTAGGCACGTAATGCCCATTTTACTCATTGTTTGTTGTTGTTAGGTGCCATCGAGTACAGCAGATTCATAGTGACTTTGTGTACAATAGAATGAAAGTCTCTCTGACACTGTGCCATGCACACCATCTTTTTATGCTTGATTCCGTTGCTGCAGCCACTGTGTTTCTTCTTATTTTGAGTTGTGCCACATCAGCAAAAGGAGGTCCCAGGGGCTTTACTCCATTCCCATCATTAAGGTTGACTCTGCTTTGAGGAGGCAACTCTTCCTCAGTCGTTCCTTGAATGCCTTCCAGCCTGGGGGGCTTATTTTCCAGCGCTATATTTGAAAGTGTCTTTCTGCTATTCATAGGGTTTTCAAGGGAATTTGGGGAGTGGGCTGCCAGGTCCTTCTCCCTTGTCATAGTCTGGAAGCTGAGCTGAAGCCTGTCCATCATGGGTGGCCCTGCTGATATCTGAGATACCAGTGGCATAGTTTTCAGCATCGCAGCAACACACAAGCCCCCACAGCATGACAAGCTGACAGACACGTGGGACATTTTACTCATTAATTACCTTAATTAAATGGAAATTTTGCATGTCAGAGAGATACATACTTACTTGGGGACCCTGTTGTATTCTCCCATGCCTCAGTTTCAGATCTGTGTCTCATCTCAATCCAGCCCCACATTTATAATGAAGAATAATGAGTCATTTATCCTATGGATAAAGAAATGTTTGATGGAATGAAATAAAATTAAACTAAGTTAAAGGCACAAAGGAACATGTGACCAGGACGAGGGGTTGTCTGCTCCCCTGGGGCCTTGGGGACAGGACGAGGCTCCCAGGAGGCAGATCTTCATTCATTTGGGGGAATCTTCCTAGAGGCATTGATGTGTCTTTCTGGAGGCATGGGTGTGAAGCATTGCTAAAAATAAGTTAAATATGGATAACAGAGCAATTTTAATAAACATTTTACTTTTAATATGTTTATAGTGTTGTTAATTATCTCTCTAAGTGGAGAAAATAGAAATTGTAGCACATCGAACAAAGATTGCTGATTAGGATAATAAAATGGAAATTTTAATCAAGACAGCAACTTTAAGTCAAAGAGGTTTTTCTCCCAGTCTGCTGGAGCCTTCATCTTTATTAAACACCCTGTTTATCATCACCACTCCATTCATAGCCAGCATTAGATTAATATTGACAATTTAAAATAGAAATAACTTTTTCCTGCCATTATGGCACTGTACGATAATGGTGCTAGAGGCTTTGAGGGCACCATCGCAGGGGACACAATCCTTTTCTGCTACTGTGGGCTGTTGCTCTCCAACCCAACCTTAAGACACCAAGTACTCTGGAGTGGGCTTCTCCTGCCAGGAAGCTGCTCCTTGTCACCCAGCCCACGAGGTCTCCTGGGCTTTTCCTTGGGAAAGCAAATGGCCTTTGGTGGCTGGAGGTTGTCGCTTCAATGGTAGAAGAGCACCCAGAGGTCACAAGCCAAGAGATACATGTTGAGTATCTGCAAGGTGGGGCTGAGATTTAGCTCAGTTGGTAGAGCGCTGTGCTGCAGTCTCTGAGGTCCTGAGTTCAATTCCCAGCACTGCAAAAATGAGAGAAGGGCCTGGCAATCCACACCCAAGGCAATCCTGAAACAGTCAGCCATTGAAAACCCTATGAGGGTCACTATGAGTTGGATACCTAACTCGATGGCACCTAACAACAACAACAACAACAACAACAATCTGCAAGGTACTGTGCAGAGGCCAACAGAGGTGAGACTGAGCTGTGGTTACCACACCTGTATGCCAGGTAGGGTGGCTGAGTCTCCAGTGAACAGTAGGGGCAACAGCACCCCAAACATTTAGAGCAGAATTTGCCAAGGCTGGTGCCAGAACCACATCATCAGTGCACATACCTCTGGTTGTCTGTCACGTGCTGTCCTTAACCAGTGAGTCTCAACCACCCAAGCGCTTGCTGACACAGACTGTTGCCCCCCCTCCCCAGGGTGGAGTTTCTGATTGCATAGATTTTGGGTTGATCCCAAAGAACTGCGTTTTGAACAAGTTCCCAGTTGATGGTGATGCTACTGTCTAGAAATCACGCTGGGAGCTGCAGATTTAGACTTGAAGGAAGTCAGTTACAAACGAGGCAGGAGGATGTTATGGAGAAGAGGCCTTTTCACTCTTCCAGGACAGGTAGAGCCTCCCCGGCCCACTGGAGGATGAGACCCCTGGAAAGGGGAGGGGCTAGAGTGGGAAAGGAGAGGTTCAGAGGGAAGCTGGCCCTGGTGAGAGGTGTTTGACTTGAAAACACTAGCAGCTGACACAGGTGGCCCTGCTGGTGGAGCCTGGAGTTGGAGATGGGGCTCTCTAGCACCATCTCTGGAGAGAGGCAGTGGCGCAGGGAAGGCTGCTACTGTGGCCCTGAGGATGCAGGAAGAGCCAGAGGAGGAAGCTAGCAGTCATGGGGCCCAAGCCCATCATGCTAGCTGGACAGGGTAGGGCCTGGCTTCACTTGGCTGCCTCTTGAGATGCACCCCAGCCTGGAGCACACCAGGAACACCACAGTTAGGGCCCATCACCTTGTCCTTACTCTCTGGTTATTTTTTCCCCTACATTGCTGCCTTCGCTGGGAAGGCAGGGGTGAGTAAGAGGGGGAGGGGAGATTTGCCTCCTCCCTGTCTCCTCCAGGAAGTTCTCTTGTGGAGGAAAGGACTGCCATCCACCCCTTGTTAGGTCTGGTGGGTGCAGCTTTGGGAGTCACCCAGGAGCAGTTGGCCTTTGTCTCTGGGAGCCTTGCCAAGGAGTCCCTCAGCTGTGTTGGGAGATGACTTCTTTAGGGGTCTGGGGAGGGGACAGGGTTGCAGACTGCACCATGGGGCTGCCTCCTCTTCAGAACCCCTTGCTCTTCCCTCTTCCTTCCTGCTCTCTGGAGCCTCTTCCCCAATCCTCTGGGGCTTCTTAAATATGCTACATGGTTTCTTAAAAGGCCTCTTTTCTTCTCTTTGATCATAAAATTGCCAAGGAACAATGGCTGTCACTTAAAACAGCAGTGTTAAAGCTCCTTCCCCACCAGTTACTCCCATTGTCCTCTTTGTTCCACATCAAAGCAGCCCAGAGCTGCACGTGGGGAGACTGGCCTGGCATGGAGCTGGAGGGGCCTGGCATGGAGGCTGGGGGCCCTTCAGGGAAGGGGACTGAATGCTCCCAGTCAAAGGGGGGACAGAGGAGTGACCAGGCAGAGGCCAGAGTCCCAGGCACGGGGTGAGAGGAGCCATAGGTGGCCTGGGAGCTGACTTAGCAGTCCTGGTACAGGTGGCTGTGTCAGCCCCAGAGACCTCTGGGAATGGGTGCCACAGGAAAGGGGAGCAGCCACATTACCCCTTCCCATGCTGGCTGTGATTCCTGACTCCCCTATTGTAACCTATCCCTCTTCCCATGTCCCGGGGGCACGAGGGAGGTGCAGACAGTCTCCCCATGGAACAGGGCCAGTGGGTAGGGAGCCAGGAGGGCATTTAGCCACTTCCCCCTGGGAACAGCTCGGCAGAGGCAGCTGGAAGGGAAATTGCACACAATGGGAGGATAGGCTTTGGCCACCAGCCTGGCCCAGGAACAGCCTTTGCTCTTCTTCGCTGTTGGATTGTGGCTGTGTTTCCTCCAGAGCTGAAGATCTGAGTGTATTTGGGAAGAAAGGTGCTGCTTCTGGGTCCCTCTGGTGTCTAGCTGGGTCCAGCAAAGAGACAAAGGGAGGCTGGGGGCCCCAGGGCCTGCAGGCTGTGCCTGGAGGACAGGGAGACTTGAGATACAGTTTCACAGTGACGAGGGGTGCATTTTGTGGGCCTCCTCTGGGGTCCCCTCCACTGCCAAATCCTCCAGGCTTTTCCTCCCAGCGCCCCAGGACCCTTCATTCCAGTTCCCCACCTCCCCTCTCTTACGTTTCTCCCTCTGCTGCCTCTGCTCGCTGCTCTTTTGGTTCCTGGGTTCCCTTCTCATTTGCCTTCACCTCCCACCTTCTCCCTCTGCAGTTTCTCTTCCTTTCCAGTCACCCTGGTGCACTTTGACTTCGGTGTTTTTGCTCACAAGAGAGGCACACATGGGCTGCATTGGCCTCTGTGGTCTTGGTGCCCCTTGGGCCGCTGCTGGTTTATCATGGGGCAAATCCATGGGCAGTGGCCTTGAGCATCCTGATTGTCCCTGGCTGATGGAAGAGAGCTGTTTGCAGATCTGAGGGTTTGTTTTCACATGTTAAGTCTTATAAAAGAAGGTATAAATATCAAATCCCTACTGTTACACATTTAATGAGTTATGGTGGCTGAAATCATAAAGCAGTGCAACATCTTGACAGCCTGGGAAAAATATGGGAATCTTTTTACTCTCTTGTACCTCCGTCCAGGCTCAGAGCCGCATTGTTGTCTTTTACCAGGCCCTGGGGGCCTGAGGAGCTTCCACAGACCTTGGGACGAACCCAGGATCTTATAGCATTCTCTTTTGCTTCCCGTCTGCCTTGAAACTTTGCCCAAAGGCGGATTTGCAGCTGAACCACAGGACCACAGAGTTCCATCCAAGTTCAGCGTGTGTGCCCCGCCTCCCTCCTGGCGCTCACTGTGCACTTAACCCACTTTGGGGGTGCCTTCCTACCTGTTTTAAGTGATCACTATGGGACATTACTTTGCCAACTGGTGCTCCCCGTCAGTCCCTACATCTCATCACTGTCCCTCTCTACACCCCTCCCTTTGGCTGTCCCACCCTCTGGCACTCTGCCTTGACCCTGATCTGCAGCCACCCTGCACCCTGCCCCTCCCACCCTGGCAAGCGGCGTGTTCACAGATGGCTCTGGTCAATCTGGATGGGCTCCGAAGATGTTATTTGATTTCTGTGGCCCTCTGGTGCCAGGACCATCTGCGGCTACAGGATGGAAGGGCAGAGGGGCAGGGACTTACTCCTGCCTGGATCTCCTTCCAGCACCTTCGCCGTGGTATTTGGGCAACAGCTATGTGGTGACGTGATGGCATTTTGAAGAGGAGTTTTGTAGGTACACTCAGTGATGGCTGACAGCATCCACTTCTCTAGGATACCTGAAGCCACGGAAGTGATGTTCAGAAAGGGTGGAGCCATCCTCTGAGGGCTTTGGGGGAAGGTGTCCATGTGCATATGTGGCAAATGTGGGGTGTTTGTGAGAGAGAAAGAGGTGGGGCGGGGAGAGAGAGAGAGAGAAAGAGAGAGAGTGTGTGTATGTGTGTGTGTCCCAGCCACCCTGATTACCAATTAGCACTGTACCAAGAAGCTCAGACCTGCCTTTAGCTAGCACAGGGCCACCATCATGGGGAAAGGGATAGGGAAGAAGGAAAAGCATGGAACAGAGAGATGCTCGAGGAGGAGAGGGCTGGACTGAGGTCAGGGTATCTGGGCCTTAGGTCTGGCCCAGCTGCCAACCACTGTGAGCATGTGGGTGAGTCTCTTTAGCCTTCTGACCTTCACGCAGCCCATCCATGGAGCCAGAGGGCAGAGTGAGGTCTCTGCCACCGGTGAGTTCTGTGGCTATCACATGTGAAGAAGAGAACGAGAGAGGAGGTGGGGACAGGGGAGAGAGAGAAAAGAGAAGAAGGAAATAGATAAGACCAACGAGAAGTAGAATAGAAAGAAGCAGACTAGAAGGTGGAAGCAGAAGTAGAAAAGAAGTAGGAAAAAGGGAAGGGAAGAAAAGAAAGCCCAAAGCTTGCTGGGGAGCAGGAAATGATGTCAGCTGAAGGCAGAGGAGGGGAGTACTTGCATCCCGGAATTCCAGGAAGTGGGGGTGCTGTTGCTCCAGGGTGCCTCAGGGTACCCAGTCCTCCCTGGGTGAACCCAGAGAAAGCCCTAGGAGGCCACAGTTCCCCTGGTACTGCCCAGTGCCCATGGGGAGGCGTGGGCTGCCTCCACCAGGGGGCTGGGACTGGGGAGAAGCGGCAGATACGCTGGCTGTGCGAAGGAGGGCAGAGGGAGCTGTCAAAGGTGGCATCTGGATTTCTGGCTCTTACGGCGGATGAGTGGTGCCCCTTGCTGATGTGGGCACTCATTGGAAGATGGCTGGGCTTGGGGCTCACCTGTGTTGACTCGGGTGCCCACGAGACTTCTCATGACTCTTGGCAGGGAGACTTGATAGGTGGGTCTGGAGCTTGGAGGAGGCATCTGTGGTCTGAAGTTGGGGTGGTAGCTGGTAGCTCTAAGTCCCCATCCCCAAAGCACCTGGCCCCACAGCATTCTTGGTTGGTCCCATGCCATATAGGTGGAGCAAAGAGAAAGCTTGGAAGAGAGAAAGACGACTTTGGTCTCCCCTGCCTCTGGGGATGGATTACTTCAGACACAGTTCCATATGGGGGGAGCAGGGTGTCTCTAAGCAGCACCCTCAGCTCAGCCAGGGCCCAGAGTCCATCCATCCTGGATTCCTTCTCATGAGCTCGGACTCAGCCTCAGAATTTTTTGTTCCACCCCACTAATATCAACTGGGAGCCTTGTTGGTGTCTGGGCAGGGGCACAGGCTCCTCTCCTGCCCTGGGGGTTAACTGGGACCGCCATGCAGAAAAACGGTATTGGTTTTGCTGTAAACCCTGAGATGTTGTGGGAACTTTATATGTACAGTGGGCAGATCTGGGGTTCTCGGGAGTAGTAGTCCTGTGAGGGGGGTGCACAGAGGCTGCAGCAGAAGGTGTTCCATGGCATGTGGAATAAACAGATGACTGGAATGAAGCAGGGACTGCAGGATCCTGCCTGGTGCCTGAGGGGACTGGCTGAGCTGAGCTGAGCCCGGGAGGATCTGTGTAGGGGAAGGAATTCCCTGAAAGGAGGATCTGTTTCTTCTTCTTGCCGCTCTAAATTCTCCCTCTAGATGAAGGCAGACCCATCGTGGACCTGGCTGTGTGGTTTCCACTCCTGGAGGAATTGCTTTTACGGTGCTGCACTTGGATGGGCTGCTGTCAGCCTGCACTGGGGTGGGGCATGGAAGAGTGCCCCATGAAAGTCCTGGGACTGTTTATCGCGAGGGTGTTGTTGGCAGCGTTCATTGAGTTGTGTGGTGTACTCTCTGCAGGGACCCTGGGGATGCATTTGCTCTAGGTTTCA
The DNA here is from genome assembly GCA_007922755.1 of Pedetes capensis. Taxonomy (NCBI): domain Eukaryota; kingdom Metazoa; phylum Chordata; class Mammalia; order Rodentia; family Pedetidae; genus Pedetes; species Pedetes capensis. Next base: position 186,342 of record VMDO01001243.1, read on the forward strand.
GAAAGAGCCAGCCTTTTCTAAGCAATCCTTCTGTTTATGCCCTGTGCCCTCTGTGACCCATGTAACTGATCAGATTTTCTTCATCCATTGATGGCTAGAAAACAGAGCTCCAAACATGTGGTTTAGCCGTGGAAAATGAGTTGTTTTAGCCTCACCGTGGGCTCCAATTGATGCCTTTATTCTTGGTTGGACTTTTTCCTCTTCAACTATTTTTCCTTTGAGATATTTTTATTGCCTCTTTTCTTATTATAAAACAAATATAGATTCTCTATAAAAAGTTAAGAAAATATAGAATAGTATAAGGAAGAAAGCGAAGTCAATTATAATCCCCCACCTGTTCCTTGTGACAATCTGTTGAGTTTTGTGCTCTGCTCACCTGTCCTTCCTGCACATGCATGAATGTTCAACACGTGTGGAACATACACGGGCACACACAAATACCCAATATTCAGAAAAAAATATCGGCCACATTGTAAATGATGCTTGGGTAGTTTTTTCAAATTTAGCAATATATGGTATATTTTTTACTTGTTTACTGAATATGTTTATCGTGTTTTATATAATCCTTACAATCCACCTTAAATCTTTGAATAGAATACGTTATAAATAAAATGTGAGATTTAAGACAAAGACTTCCAGCCAGGGTTTGGAATGCAAATTGAGATGGAGCCTGTAGCAAATCTAGAGAAGAGGGCAAGGGGCATCACAGAGGCATGTGCTCTGGACTGGGGAGAGAGGAGTTGCCTTGATTGGTTGCCCCAGATCTTTGAGGGGATTTCAGACACCTTAGGAGAAGCTCAAAGGTACCCACCTAATGATGCAGTCAGATGGGGAGAAACTCATCTGTTGAACCTGAAGACAGAACGTTGGGAGGTGGGAGAGATGCGCGAATACGTCCCTTCTGCATACCCACCACCCAGCTGAGCAGAGACATCACAAGTCACCTCAAAGCAACCAGATGGCTCCTGGTGACAGATGGGACCGTAGCTTGAGTGGGTTCACTAAATATAATGGGAGGACATCTTGGAAGTACCTCCTCGTCCTTTTTCTGTATCTGTAGCTGCTTTCTTTCCCTGTAGTCCTTCTACCAATGATGCCTTGGGAAGGGGAGGCGGGAATATACTGCCAGGTAGGGAAAACAAAGCTAGGAGCTGAGATGTTTCTGTTTCACAAATGACTCATGCTGGTGAGCCCTGATCTAGTGCCAAGCACCCTCCTAGGGGGTTTTTATGTGTTCATCATTCCCACAAAGCAGCCCTAGGAGATGAGAATATTAGGGTGATACTCATTTCACAGCTGGTGAGATAGAGGAAGAGAGGAGTCAAGTGAGTTACTCAAGGTCACATAGCTGCTCATGGCCAGAGTCAGGACCCAAGTCGGTGGCCTGACTATGGACACCTCCCTTAGTCCACGGGACCCCAAAGCCCACACAAGAATGCAAATAAGGAAACCCTCTGGTTCCTGGAGAATGGGAAGAAGCAGGAGAGGAAGGCAACGGTAGAATAGAGGACTGGAGCACTAGCACCCCACCTTGGAGGCAATGGGGGGTACGTGGGCTTAGAGATGACTGCACAGGTTGGTGGTGTGGATATGGAGAGAGCACTGGCAAGCGGGACTGTGCCTGGGGCGACCTGCATCACAGATAGGGGAAGCAGGGTCAGCACGCAGGGCCTCCACAGCCCTGAGCCTGGAGCAGGTGGTTCGCCCTGTACTTGGTGTGGGTGGGCCGTGAACAGCCAGCCACATCTCATGCCCCCCGCTGGTGGGATGGCTCAGTTTTTCCAGCACCCTGATCTGTCTTGAGCCTCAGTGAAGGAAGACACATGATCCTGTGGAGATCTGAAAAGAGCTTCTTCTGAATAGTAAGAAATGAGGTTGCTTTTCTCTTCACAGTTGATTTCTTTCTTTCTTTCTTTTTTTTTTTTTTTTGCCATCAGTCGGGCTGGAAGCTGATGAACAAGAGACCAAATTTTAGACCTGTTTCATCTAATACTGTGGCCACACATGCCTACTGGGCACATGAAATGTTGTGAGTGTCCCTAAGAGGTGCTCCAAGTATAAAATCCACCCTTTCTTCTAGACATTGTATGAGAAAGAGTAAAAGGTCTCAATAACGCTTACATGCTAAGTCATAATACCTTGGGCATATTGTTGTTGTTAGGTGCCATCAAGTTGGTGTCCTACTCATAGTGACCCTATGTACAACAGGTGAAACAGTATTCTTGTGCTTCTCTGCTATTCATAGGGTTTTCAATGATGCATTGCTTTTTCAGAGTGGGTTCCCGAGTCTTTCTCCCCAGCCTACTGCACCTGGTATTCCCAGGCAGTCTCCCATCCAAGTACTAACCAGGCTTGACCCTGTTTAGCTTCTGAGATCTGGTGGAATCAGACGCCATAGTGGTACAGCTGCAGACTGGGGCATATTGTGAGTAGTAAAATCATTAAAACTAATTTTACCTCTTTAAACTTGAAATAGCGTGGTGACCAAAGATTTAAAACTACTCATGTGCCTTGCATGTTTCCATTGGTTGGTGCTGTTTCAGACAAGAAAGAAAATTGTCAAAAGCAAGATCGATGGTTGAGCTTTTTGCACATCTCACCAAACCATGTGAATTTCTACCGCATAAAATGTGCCTCAGTTGGTAGAGTGCTGCTCTGCAGTCTCTGAGGTCCCAAGTTCAATTCCCAGCACTGCAAAAATGGGAGAAGGACCTGGCAATCCACTCCCAAGGCAATCCCAAAACAGGCAGCCATTGAAAACCCTATGAGGGTCCCTATGAGTTGGATACCGACTTGACGGCACCTAACAACAATAACAACAAAATGTGCCTAATGCAGGAACACATCCCCTGGAGGATGTTTAGGAAGCTTCTATAGGTTGTGGGGATCAAGACCTTCCCAGATAACTGGGGTTGGTGTTGTGGCAAGGACTTCATGTCAGAAAGCCAGAGGAAGCTGAGCAAGTTAGCTCCAGGAGGCAGGGGTGGGGAGCAGGGCTGGCCTCTCAGCCAGATGAGCTTCCAGGCTAAGACAAACAAGGGAGAAGGACCTGGCAACCCACTCCAGAAACAATGAGCCATTGAAAACCCTATGTATAGCAGAGAAGCACTGTCAAATAGAGTGCCAAAAAACAAGATCCCCAGGCTGGAAGGCATTTGAGAAATGACTGGGGAAGAGTTGCCTCCTCGATGTAGAGTCAACTTTAATGACAGGATTGGAGTAAATCCCCTGGGACCTCCTTTTGTTGATGTGGCACAACTCGAAATGAAAAGAAACATAGTGCCTACAACATTGGGCTCAACATAAAAAAGATAGTATGCATGGCACAATGTTGGGTATTGTTATGTTCTGGTGTACATGGGGTCACCATGAAATGGATTTGACTAACCAGCACCTAACAACAACTAGTATATATGCATATATATTTTTTCCTTACGGTAAATCTCACTCCCTCATATGAGTAAGATTATGCAGTGTTTCTCTTTTCGAGTCTGGGTTACTTCATGTGAAATGATGCTCTTTAGTTTCATCCATTTTGCTGCAAATGACATAATTTCATCCCCCCAACTCACTTTTTTTTTCTGGTATTGGGGGTTGAACCCAGGGCCTTGCGCTTGCATGCTCTGCAAGTGCTGGACCACTGAGCTGCACCCCCAGCCCATTTTTTTACTTTTTGAGACAGGGTCTCACTAAGTTACACAGACTGCCTCTGGTCTCGAACTTGCGATCCTCCTGCCTCCGCCTCCTGAGCCGCTGGGATGACAGGCGTGCGCCACCTCACCCAGCTCCCCCACCTCACTTTTAAGAACTGCTTTGGGCTCTTTCCTTTGCTCTCAGTGGCAAGCTCTGTTGTCCTCTCACTGTGGCTACCTCCTTATTGTCACCTCCAGGATGTCCCTGTAGGTTGACATGTACTCCCTGCTTGGAGCCCTGGAAGCCTGACCTCACAAGGTCCTAGTGAGCCTTTTGTCCTTGGCCTGGTGGGACTCCCAGGTGGCACTTTGTGAGTGTGTCTGTGAACACTTGAGGTGGCACGTAGTAGTTAGACTGGGAGCATGTGTCCAACGTCCAGGTCATTACTGCCGAGCAGCTGCTAGACATGGCATTGTCGGGTGTGGAAGTGATGGTGTGTTTGCCTTCAACATGGCAAGGGAGAATTTAAAACTCATTTCCATCAGCAGCCCACAAAGAGCCCGAAAGTACAGGAAGCAGCCTGGGGCTTATGGAACCTGACCCGGAAATTGTTCTTAGGAAGGGTTAAGTGGGAATAACTGCATGAAATGAGAAAGGACCTTCTAAGCTGCTCTAGTCCACTCGTCCCACTGCTGAGGAAACTGAGGCAGTGCAGGGAGGGGAAGTGACCATGGAGTCATAGCCAGAGCCTGAGCTAGGACCAGATGACCAGACTGTAGCCAGGTCTTCCCCCCGCCCCCGCCCATCCCCAAAGCCCAACCTACTTTGGCAGATTCCCTTGCGGACACTTGCTGAAAATTCTGGGCCCCTTACCACCAGGTGGGGGTGTCTGTAGAGCAGGTCCCAGTTGACTCTGCTGCATAAGCATATGTGGGAAACAGGATGGTCGTGACTTGCGCTTACACCTCCCTTCCTATAGGGCAGGTGACCTTAGTGAGCTGAGCTAGAGGGACCAATGTTGTTGTTATTAGGTGCCCCAGAGTTGGATCCAAGTATAGAGACCCTTTGTAGAACAGAACGAAACACTCCCTGACACTATGCCATGCCCACCATCTTTTTATGTTTGAGTCCATTGTTGCAGCCATTGTTACTTCTCATTTTGAGTTGTGCCACATCAGCAAAAGGAGGTCCTGGGGCTTTACTCCATTCCCATCCTTAAGGTCCACTCTACTTTGAAGAGGAAACTCTTCCCTAGTCATTTCTTGAATGCCTTGCAGCCGGAGGGGCTCATTTTCTGGCACTATATTTGACAGTGCTTCTCTGCTATTCATAAGATTTTCAATGGCTGATTGTTTTGGAAGTGGGCTGCCAAGTCCTTCTCCCTAGTCTGTCTTAGTCTGGAAACTCAGCTGAAACCTGTCCAGCATGGGTGGCCCTGCTGGCATCTGGTATACTGAAGGCACAGCTTTTAGCATTCCAGCAAGATGCAAGTCCCCGCAGCACAACAAGCTGACAGACACGTGTGGGAGGGGGATGAGGGGCAAAAGGAGTTATCGAGATTTCTTCTCTGGTTTGGAACAGTGGGAAGACACCTTGCCTTTCTCCTTGGTTCCTTGTGCCCCTTTCTTATCGGCAGTTGACAGTTAACAGTGGTTAATTCTTGTAGACTCGGATCCAGCCACGAGACACGTGGTGTTATGTTTCCTCTCTTCTATCTCTTGAATTGCATCCCGTCAGGTCAGGAGTTCTTGCTGAGAGCTGCCAAGAGGCAGCCAGGAGTTCTCAAATGTGGCTTCAGGGAAACTGACCTTGGGAGTGGTGGGGTTTTTCCAGCCTGTTCCAGGCTGTTCTGGTGGAGGTGTTGTGGCAGGGCTAGGCCCTGATAGGGGTCCAGCGGTCCCAGACATGGCATCTTTAGAGAGAGTGTCCCAGAGTACAGCTCTCTGGAGGCTGCCATCTCCAGCCTCATAGCTGAGACCACAGAGCCTTCTGCTGGAAGCTGCTGTGACAGTCACAAGGCTATACAGGTAGCGTCTTGCCTTGGAATCTCCAGACCTTGCCCCTTGTCCCCTGGAGCTGCCAGCTGCGCCATTAGGACTTTGAATTTCTCCTGTCTAAGAAGCACAGTCATTCATTCAATTACCAAGCATTTATTTTCAAGTTATAATTTTTCCCTTTCAAAATAATATTTTGGTGACAAAGTCACTAAATTCATTTTTATGACTTCCCTTCCATAAATTGTGTAAATTCCTACATGCATACCAATTTACAAAGCGGCAATCATAATTTGGTGTCTTGCTTTTTTCTCTTCATCATTTTTACTGTATTTTCCTCGCTTTACATAATCTCTATGATTTTCATTTTTGAATGGCTTTGTAATAGTTCATTAAGTGGCGACATGATATTTAACTATTCCCCTGTTTTGTGAAATGGGAAATAAGTATATCATCTAGTGAGCTTTTTCATGCTGTTTATTTCTTTTTTTTTTTTTTAACTTTTGGTAAATTCAGAGAGTGAGTTTAAAAAAAAATGCTTTCATAGCTGTTGAAAATGCCGAGCTGTGTCTTATGCATATCTAAGTGGCCGGAATTCAACTTTAACAACATATACACATGCACATGTGTGCATGCAGGGACAGGAGCCCAAGAGTTGGCCCACCCGTCAGCTAGCCTCCCTCCCACAAGCCCCCATTCTGGGAGCCTCTCTCCATACCCCGTGTCGATGATGCTGGTATTAAAATGCATAGTTTTGTGTTCTCTGGCACCTAAGTGTACACCAACTGCTTCATCTGGTACCCAGCCAAAGAAAGGGGCCATCTGTTCCTGGGCCGGTCAGACACTTAGGAAGATGACATGTTGGTCCTCAGCATGGTTCCTTCCTCAGGGCACCTTCAGACCTAACCCTGGTGTAAGACGCAACTCCACGTCATGACTTCCAAAAAGATTATTTGACACTGTCACCGTGAGTGACGGCAGAGCTTTTCACCTGTCAGGACTCTTCTGTATGCCTCGGCTCACCTCCAGATCACATAGGTGAAAAGTAGCACTTCAGGGCTCTCGGTTTAATTTGCATATGTCTGCTGCATGCTTTGTTTTACTGGCTGGGTGTCTCCAGGAAGCCCTTCATAATTGCCAGGATACGGAAGGTGGAGCGAGTGGAAGTGTCTGTGAAAGAATAGAGGGAATGCTCACAAGAAAGCCCATGCATTGGGATGCCAATGAGAGCTCAGGGCTAGGTCTACGATGTTGGAATGGTGGGGCTAAAGGGAGTGAGCAATCCAGTTATCATAATTCTGCAGAGAAAGGGCCCAGTAAAGCAGAGAGACAAGCTGACCGTAAACAATTGCACACCAAGAGATAGGATAGGCCAGTGCACTGACACGCACCTAGAATTCCAGTGACTTGGGAGGCAGAGGCAGGAGGATTGTGGGTTCAAGGCCAGAGGTGGCTTGTGCAACTTAGAGAGAACCTGACTCAAAAGATAAAAGTGAGCTGCGAATGCAGCCCAGTGGTAGAACACTTGCAAAGTATGTGGGAGGTCTTTGGTTCAACCATGTACCACACACAAACATATGTGCCCACATACACAACACAAAGGGAGTGAGTATAGTGAGCCACTGGGTGGGAGGAAGCATGCATGTATATATATGTGTGTTAGGTAAGAAGCCAAAAACTCGTAAACTCAATAGACCTTTATTGGGAAAAGCTGCCGGGGCTGTCTCTAGCAAAGGAGAGAGCAGCTGTTGGGGGAGAAAGGGGCAAGGCTTTTATGGGCTCTAGGTGGGAGGGGGAAGGTGATTGATGTGTCACATTGGGATAGGTAGAAAGAGGGCACATGGAGTGTTTTGATAGGCTGGAATAGGGAAGAGGAAGTAGTCATCAGGTGCTGGCCCAGGTATGGGGCAGATTTCATGTCAAGTTTTGGCGGGCTTTTGAGGACTGAGGGATAGTGGGTAGAAGGAAGCAGCACCTTCTAGGGAGGAGCCATTTTGTAACAGGTCCTGCCTAACGGAAACAAAAGTGAGGGGCATGCGACACCACACTAGCAGCCAGGAGAACGAGGACCCAGGTCTCCAAGGTAACCAGGACATGGTACCCACTCTCCAGGAGCACAAAGCCCCACTATGGGATGCACGCACGGAGCCATACTCCGGGAGGCACCAGAGACTCCAGCCAGGTGCATGCCTAGGGCTCTGTGGGATGTGGGGTGGCTGTCTGGGAGACCTGGCAGTTCTCTCAGAGGGGAGGAGAAGCCTTGTGCCTGCCTAACAATATGTACATGTTTTGTTGTTGGTAGGTGCTTTGGAGTTGAGTCCAACTCATAGTGATAGGTTTCTCCATGGCTGATTGTTTCGAGAGTGGGCTGCCATGTCCTTCTCTCATTTTTGTGTGCTGGGGATTGAATCCAGGTCCTTAGAGAGTGCAGAACAGCACTCTACCAACTGAGCTAAACCCCAGCCGTGTGTGTGTGTGTGTGTGTGTGTGTGTGTGTGTGTGTGTGTGTGTGTGTGCTTGCAGCCATACTACTGTGGCTTATGATCCCATCAGATCTTGGAAGCTAAGCAAGGTCAGGCCTGGTTAGTATTTGGATGAGAGACTGTCTGGGAATACCAGGTGCCATAGGCTTGGGAGAAGGACCTGAAAACCCGTTCCCAAAAATCAATCAGCCATTTAAAATCCTATGAATAGCAGATAAGCACTGAAAATAGTGTTTCACCTGTTGTACACA